>VUQH01081279.1:0-11713 GCA_015106775.1 Etroplus canarensis | reverse complement strand
TCAGGAAGTGCAGAGCATTAGTAAGGAGGAAGTGAGGGCAGCTATGAAGACGATGAAGAGTGGAAAGGCAGTTGGTCCAGATGACATACCTGTGGAGGTATGGAGATGTCTGGGAGAGAGGGCAGTGAACTTTTTTATCCAGATCTTGAATGAGAGAATGCCTGAGGAATGGAGAAGAATGGCACTAACAAAAAGACAGGAGGTGGAGCTGGAGGCGGCAGAATTGACGATGTTGAGATTAGGAGTGACCAGGATGGACAGGATTAGAAATGAGTGCATCAGAGGGACAGCTCATGTGGAGAAGTTTGGAGGCAAAGTCAGAGAGGCAAGGCTGAGATAGTTTGGACATGTTCAGAGAAGGGATGGTGGACATATTGGAGAAAGGATGTTGAAGATGGAGCTGCCAGGCAGGAGGAGAAGAGGAAGACCACAGAGAAGATTGATGGATGTAGTGAAGGAGGACATGCAGAGGGTTGGTGTGAGGGAAGAGGATGCAGGGATAGGGTGAGATGGAGGCAGATGATTGCTGTGGTGACCCCTAATGGGAGCAGCCGAAAGAAGAAGAAGAAGAAGAAGACTAATCACAAACTGAGTTGATTAACCCTGAGATGGGCAGCTCTGATATTCTGTTTCACAGTTAGTTCAGTCAACTGAGTTTGTTCACCCTGAGTTAAGTGCATGTGTGAGTACAGAAAGCCATTATCAGTGGAGCTATGGTACCAAGATTCACCATGGCAACAGGTAAATATGCAGCAGAGCCTCCATTTGAATCCAGAGAACTGAGGAATCTTAACGCCTTCAGTGTGGAACATGAAGTTCTTCTTAAAGAACGTCATTTTAATCAGCTTGAACCATTCTGTCAAGTATCAATTAACACTTCTATATAAAATTTATTTAATCTTTTGTACTGTCTGTACTTACCTAACTTTCATCAGTACAGTGCCCAAAAAATGAATGGAAAACTTTAGTGAAATGTCATATTTTTATGAATGAAAAATTTTAGCTAAAAGATGTGTGGCATCATCAACCCTGTGAGGGCTGCGTTCAAATTCACAGCAAAAATCAAAGTTACAAATTGTTCAAGTGTTCCCACAGCACACACACATACACACAGTCAAGGACATGTGGGCATTTAGGAATGAAAACCTGCTTCCGAAAATAAAAACACGTATTTCATGTATTATAAGATGAAACTGACGTGAAGTTTATGAAATAAACCATTTTAAAGGACTCATTGACGTTGATTCATTTCAGATTTTTGAGGGAATATCTCATGCCTGTGTTCCAGTGGAATGCTGTTCGGTATAAATGTGTTGCGACCAGTTACCAAACAATACATGGTTGCTTACTGATCACTGATCTGTCTGAATCTTTACACACCAGTTTGATTGAAACAGTTCTGCTACAGTAACAGCTGTCTCACTGTCCACACAATCACAAAGATGATAATAAATCCTTTGATGACTAATTAAACAGTTCTCATGTTAATTACAAAAAATAACACACTAATGTCTAACTTGAATTTTACTGGTTGTAAAAATGCGAGCTTCTAATGCACCCTGTGAGTACCTTTATGAACGAGGAAACCAGACAGCAGGCTCAGGTGCAGCAGGAGGGGCGGAGTCAGAGCAATCACACATTTATACCATCTGTTTTTGTGCAACACCAACTGAAAATAAAAGCTATATTATAACGATTATTAACACAATAGAAGAGAAACTATTTAACCCAGCCAGAGGGGGACCTCAAACAAGTGTACTCCTACTGCCTCTCCCAAGCTTGGGTAAATGGGGAGGGTTGCGTCAAGAAGGGCATCCAGCACATTTTTTTTTTCTTTTTTGCCAAATCAAATATTTAGATTCATAATATGACTTGCAGGATTGGTCCTGGTCATGAGAGCATCGGGGGTGGATTCAAACTGTTCTACTATGGTGTAGGTAGGAAGAGAAATGGAGTAGGGGTCATCTTGAAAGAAGAGTATGTGAAGAGTGTTGTGGAGGTGAAGAGAGTGTCAGAGAGAATGATGACTTTGAAGCTGGAAGCTGAAGGTGTGATGCTGAATCTTCATGGTATATTCCTACCAAACACCTCCTCTTCTCCTCGGTTCCTTTCACCTACATGTCCCTACATTTAAAGTCCCTACCCTCACCTCCACCCTCCTACCTTTCCTTCTCTCTCTCTGCCTCCTAACAGTCCTTCCCCGTCTCCTCCTCCTTTGTCTTTGGCCAACATTAGTATAGTTTCCACTGGCTCCCTGTTGGCTAAGGGCACTGGAGGTGGTCATTGTTACCATGGGCCACAACTGATCTGGAAGCTATATTTTAAATTTGCTTATTTGATTGGGTGAATAATTTCCCTCCAGGGATTAATAAAGTATTCTGATTCTGATTCCGACTCTGAAGACTTTAGCCCAGCTGCCCTTCCTGATGCAAACCTGCCCATTTACCTGAGCTTGGGACTAGCACTAGGAGTACACTGGCTTGGCTGGCTGGGTTAAATACTCAAATAAAGTACCAACACCTGAAATGTCTTCTAAAGGTGCGTTTTAAATCTGCACCATGAAGCTACCTCGTTGTGTCCTTTCTGCTGTAAGAAATGAGCAAAGCTAATTTTATTTATTAATGACAAGCCTGCCACTGAAGCATCCAACACCCATGTTTGAACACATGCATCACAAGCACAGGACTTTAACCTGTTGTGCTTGAAGCTGTACTGGCAAAATATGACATCAAAGATGTCAGAAATACATAAAGTTCAGATTTATTAATTCTCTTACTGTAATTTTTGGAGGTCCTAAGAGTACATTTCGTCCTAGCAACCCTAAAAGGGTCTGAACTTGCCAATGAAACAACCAAGTTTGATGATATTCAAAACTCACCTCTTTGAACAGTCCTGTAGGGATGGGGGGTCTAACAGGCATGTTGATGGTTTCTCAGTTCTGACTTTGATTCCATCCGACTACACTTCTCCAGCCTGAACGACATTCTGATGTCATTGCTGTAGATCCTGGTGCTGTGGATCAGTGAATCGATGTCTTGTTCACTTCTGGCCTACAGCTTGATGTCATCCATGTAGAGGAGGTGGCTGATGTTTACTCCATTCTGTAGTAGGTATCCATAGCCAGTCTTGTTGATGATCTGGCTGAGGGGGTTCAGGCCTATGCAGAACAGCAGCGGGGACAGCACATATCTTTGGTAAATCCTGCTCTTAATGGTAACTTGTGCTATCGGCTTGAAGTTGGCCTCTCGTATTGTCTTCCACATCCCCACTGAGTTCCTGATGAAGGCTCTTAGGGTCCTGTTGATCTTATATATATTTCGAAACTATTCCCAGAATTCAAAGCTTTAACACCCAGGGACTGTGATAATACCTTGCAGTCTGTTTTTGTGACTGCAATGACGACTTGCAGGTTTCTGAAATGCTGATATGATGCTAACTCCAGCAGGATAAAGAATGAGTGTGATCATCATGCTCTTGTGTTATCCACGCTATAAGGCCAAAAGTACTGGGCCGCAGCTCTTAGTCATTAAATTTAAGTGTTTGGTTCACTTTCACTAAAGCCCAGCAGCTAGCCATGCAGTCTGCCTTCACAAACATCAGTGAAAGAATGGGTCATTGTAAAGAGCTCACTGAATTCCAGCGTGGTACCATCACAGGATGCAATCTTTGCGGCAAGTCAGCTGGTGACATTTCTTCCCTCCTGGACATACCTCTATCAACTCTAAGTGGTATTATTGCAAAGTGGAGGTGGGAGCATCATTGTCTGGGTTTCCATGGCTGAGCAGCTCCATGCAAACCTTACATCATCAAGCACAATGGCGAGCGGCGGACAGAGTGGTGTAAAGCATGCTGCCACTGGAGTCCATGGAGTGATAATTCACTCTTCTGCAATTTAATAGATGAGTCTGGGTTTGGTGAGCGGCAGGGGAACGTTACCTGCCTGACTGCACTCTGCCTATGGATTGAGAATGGGATGTCATAAAAGCTCCTGTAGTATAATGTGTCGGTGTGTAATGAAGGTCCATTTCATTACATAGATATCTTGGGTGACAGTCACAAAAGAAAAGACTCACAGAAAGACTCATGTAATGTTTCATTCATTCATTTGTTTCTTTGGGTGTGGTCTGCCAGCTGGAACTGGCACATCTGCCCTAAAACAGATTATCATGGATAACTCTGAGGCCAGTAGGAAATCTTTTTTAATTTGAATCTGTATATAGGAAAGAAAAATAAAAGGCACGGAGCTGTGGAGAGTGACTCTCACCTGTGTTTTCCTCCCAAAGGCGTCACGCCAAAACAGTCCCCAGTAGTGACGGGTCTTACCGTGCCGACGCTCCAGAGTGCGTTGAGAAATCCCTGAAGTGTTCAGTGAAGCGCTTGTTTTAGGGTCACTGATGATGGTCGAAGCCTCACTGGTTGAGTTTTGGTGGGATCCATGAACACACACACACACACACACATATATATATATACATATATATATATGTGTGTATGTATATAGCGCCATGGATCAGCTCACACTCGACGGGTTAGAGCTGGTGATTTGTTGGTGTGTGTGTGACACAGAGCTGCATTTTGTTACCCGCTGCTTATTTTGACCTGTGAGAAAGAGGGAACATTCTGATCTGATCTGATCTCTCCCACTAAGCTAAATGCACAAATGTGTTTTGTCTGATTTATGCATTGTACTTTATTTTTTCAGTCTTTTCTTTTAATCGGAGCTGACGTGTATGGAACACACTTTTCAATGCCTGACATGTTTCCTAATCAACTCTATTAATGAATCTGACAGACCTAATACTATATTTATAAAACTTGTCCTTGGACGAGGCCTTGGTGTCAGTGATCATCAAAGACACCCAGCCGTTCAGCAGAGTGGAGGACACGAGGTTTAGGGAGTTTGTGGCCAGTCTGGATCAGACCTACATCCTCCCAACAACAAAGGTGTGTTTGGTAACAGTGATGAAACCTGAGAGTATTGAATTGAACAAATGTATCATTATTTTCTTCCTTCCTTTAGGCTGTAAAGGCAGTGGCTGAGGAACAATACCTGAGAGACAAAGAGAAAGTCAAAGCTGCAGCAGTCAGCTAAACAGCAGATATGTGGACATCCATTAACATGGATGCCTGCCTGGCCGTGACCTGCCATTATACAGATGCAAACACCTGTCTGCAGTCAGCTTCACTGGGTTGCGGTGGAATTCCCTCAGGAACACACAGCACAAATGTAGCTTGTGTGATGACATCCCTGATGGAGGAATGGGCAATAACTGGCTGTGGTAGGGACCTGCGGCTCCACCGTGCCGTCTGCAACGCCCACATTGTGAACCTTGGTGTAAAAAAGGCTCTCCATCTGACCCCAGGCCTGTCCTCAATTTGTTCCAAGGCAAGAAAGCAGCTGGAATATTTCTGAAGCAGCACAACTGCAAAAGTGAGTTTGCTGATGTTATTTTCACACCTGTTCATGTATTATTGGTTTAATGTGGGAGCAACTTTGGCAGCTTTACAAACCCACATCCCTGGGCTAACATCTGATGAATATAATCATGCTACTGCGTGCCTGTCCATTCTGTCACCTTTCAATGAAGCCACTGTGGAGCTGTCAGAGGAAAAAGGGTATCTGGCTGAAAGGTGATACCAAATATTAAAAGAGCAGATGCTCCAGGAGAAGGCGGAGCATGCAACAATCCCACAGGCAGGGGAAGTGGGCGAGCACCTCATCAGGTTCCTCAAAACCTGCAAAGTGTGAGCATCATGTCGCTGGCCACCTTGCTGGATCCTCGCTTCAAACGAATTAGTTTTTTTGGCCAAAGGCCAACGATGCCGTCAAACCACTAACATCTGCATGTACCACCGCTCTAAGGTCCCAGTCATCTCCAGCTGCAGCATCAGCATCTACATCACCACAGGATGCTGTCATTGAAAGACTTGCTCGATATTTTTGCTTTGGTTTAAATTCAGTCTGGATTAATTATGGCTTGTTATTCAGATGCCACAGTGAAGGAGAACCAGAGAAACCACGATGTGACTGCTGATGCCACAGCCCATGTCCAGAGGTATTTAGCAGAGCCAAACATTCCCAGGATGGAGGAGAGGCAACAGAGCATTTATCTCAGCTTGTACAAACTGCACCCCTGCCTCATGCGTCCCCTGCCAAAGGGTTTTCTCTAAAGGAGGGATTGTCTGAGCCCCAGAGGGACAGATTTTGTTTCTGAATGAAAATGAATAAAGTTCTTAGGTTGTGCACATTCACTGCCCCTTACGTGTCAAAATGCTGCAGCAGTCTGAAAACAGTTGTTCTCCAATCGTTATGAGTTATTCAGATATTGACAAAATGATCTGTTGATAGATTCCATTGTATTATCATGTTACACACTGGACAGAAATGTCATTTATATGGCTGGATACATAAATGATGCATGTGATGAATTTATTAAGATGAAGTAATTTCTTTGACTTGGCAGTCATTCCCATGCCTCCACCGTTGCAGGACGGTCTTGAGTCAACTGTGACGTATCTGGCTGTTGAACAGTCTTTGACCAGAAGGGGGGGTTTGTGTGCACATGAGGCCTTGAGAAATGAACCATCAGGGCTTCAAGAAGCTTCATCTCACCATCACCATCACTAGTCTCCACTGTCGTGATCTTTAGTTAAAGGTTCCAGGTGGCATTACAAAAAATTGAATGGGGATGGGATTATCATTAAAGTTTTTTTATTTAGGTTATAGGTGGTGGGCCCAGATGCTGAAAGGCCTACTGAGCATTTATGGTTTTTAGTAATGCTGACTTAATAAAACCAGCCGCAGGGGCCCACAAGCCAGTGTACTCCTAGTGCCGGTCCCAAGCCCGGGTTAAATGGTGAGGGTTGCGTCAGGAAGGGCATCCGGCGTAAAAATTTTGCCAAATCAAATATGCAGATTCATAACACGACTTCCATGGAGGCGGAGGAGCCTCTGTGGCGACCCCTAATGGGAGCAGCCGAACGAAGAAGAAAAAGAAGAAGTAATGTTGACTTAATAGAGTGTTGTTAGTAAAGTTTTGTGTTAGATTAGTCATTTTAGTTATTTACATGAGTCCCCTGTGTGAATGGTATGGCTGTGGGTTGATGATGCTGAAACCACATGCCACCTGCACACTATCATTTTATTTTGACCGTCATCTTTTGTACACTCCTCCATGTTGGTGGTTGGTCTGCACCTTATCTCTGACTTTTAATCCAGCCAGTACTGGCCATTCTAACATGGAGGCCCAGCACTTTTAGTGAGACTTTACTAATCCCAGCCATTCATGAAGTTTATTGCCATTCTCATTTACAAAGAGATAGACTCATCAGCCTACAGATTTGCTTGGTAAATCAATTGACTTTGATTTGGTGGACAGAAATCAATAAGAGCATTCTGAGTTATTCCAACTCTAGCAGTGAGCCAGCTGATGAATCTGGTCTTCTTACAGCGGGACGGACAGCCGGGGATGATCATTCTTTAGAGCAGACGCTGTCACATCCACACATGATACAGTCATTTGTAATTCTCCTCCAGTTTATCCTGTGATTACTAACCGTGACACTTCCACAGGAGGGACGGGCCCTAAAGCAATCAACACACACACTGCTATTTACATTGTGATGATAAGCTCGTTAACTCTCTGTGGCTGATCGCTATCGCCCTCAGCTGCAATTCCCCAGCCAACCATTTGTCCTGGGTGAGATATCAGCAATCACCATTTTAAATGAGGAAAGGTGATATGAAATGCTAATTCAGCAACTAAGATCAATACTGTTCACCCGGGGGAATAAAGTAGAGCAGAGTACCTGGTACAAACTGCTGTCCTTGAGCACTCAGTAAAAGACATGACATTTCTCTACAAAACAGAGACGCTAACATGAGTGAGCAGAGCTTTTCTGATATGCTGCCGGGTTTATCTCTCAGATCTGGATCGTGCTCTTCTTTGTTTTCTGTCACATACTCTACATTATGTTCTAATTAGGGCTGCACCGTCTATTGTTTCAGCATCAACGCTGTGATGTGTTCATGCATAGTTGTCACAATGCAGGGAGTGTAATGTTTAATAAGGCAAGCATGTCATGTAATAACTTTCCGCTGTGCAATACAAAAAAGAAGTGGCCCAGTTCTTAATCTACAACAGAAGACATGCCATCTGTCATGGACCAAGCAGCCAAGAACATACAGGCACAGGTGTATTTTCAAAATGGGGAAATTTATTTACCCCAAAAAAGACAAAAATATATCAAAATCACATAGTCACAAAAATAACCAAATGTAAGAAATAAATGGGCCCGTAAGAAGGTCAACTAAAGAGAACTCTATTCAAAAATATGGCTTAACAAAACAATATCTTAACTCAAAAACCTGACCTCCTCAAATCTTCTTCTTCTTGTAAATTTTATTGGCGGTTGGCAAACAACAAAATAGCGCATTACCGCCACCCACTTGCATCCCATCCACTCGCGTCATCCTTCCCAGCGTCGTCAGCCAAGGCCGCGAGCCCTCCGCAAATACTTTTCTTTCTCGACCTCCTCAAATTCTTCTTCTTCTTGTAAATTTTATTGGCGGCTGGCAAACAGAGTGCGTTATCGCCACCAACTAATATCCTGTCCACCCATATCATCCCTGCGCAGGGCCCGCAATTTTGCCTCGGCCCCATTCCCCCCACATGGGAATGGGCCCGAGGGCCCATTTTTGGTTTGAAAGGGCCCGCAACCCTGGAGTCATCAGCCAAGGCCGTGGGCCCTTTCAAAGCCAAAATGGGCCCTCGCCCCCATTCCCCCCACATGGTCGCTGTTCATGGTTCAGTCCATTTGGTTGGCCTCTGCGTTTAATTCAGCTCCGCCCTTAGGGTCCTCTTTTACCCAAATCCAGAAAGACGGGAGCAGCAGACAGGTAACTGAAAAAAAAGAAAAGAATTATTGCAGCTGATATAAATCACTGACAAAACAATATAAACCAAATGTGCGCGCCTTCATTGTCAATATGCAAATTACATTAGATTAAATGAAGCTAATCATATAACTTTTGTGACCACTTACAGATGCAAAAATAAAGGAGAGCAAAATACTATTCATTACATAGCCATATAAAATCTGAATGAATATTATTTTAATTGTGTGGTTGCAAACCCAATATCACACCATCATTTACTCCAGTTTAAGGGGTCTTGGATACCGTTAAAAAACTGTTGCTACTCTGTGACATAGAGATTCTGTCTGCAGGGAGCAGGAGACAAAAACACACGGGGTTGAGAGGACCATGTGTTCTCTGTGCCCTTCCTGCTTGGACAGGACGTTGAGGAATGGCTATCTCCACCTTTCAGCTGCTCTGCTCTCAGCCCAGCAGTGCTGGAGCAAACAGCCTGGCTCCTGAGGAAGGCCAGGCTGGTATCATTGCTTTGTACGAATAACGCCGCAGTTTTGCTTTTTGCCTATCACTTCGCACCACAAACACGACCATGACGCTAACTCAGTAAAAGTCAGAGTACACGTCATCTGACCACTTTTAAATATTTTAGATGGTCGTCCCTACAAAATGATTATACAGTCATTAGTTCTTTTATTTTTTTAAATAGAGCTATTCATGAAAATTCACGAGAGTATTTATTTTTCATATTGCAATATGCACTCATTAGCCACTTCATTAGGCACACCTTGTTAGTTCTGTGTTCGACCCCTGTTGCCTTCTGAACTGCCTTAATTATTTACAGCATAGATTGAACAAGCTGCTGAAATGTTCCTCAGAGATGTTGCTCCATGTTGACATGACAGCATCACACAGTTGCTGCAGATTTGTGGGCTGAACATCCATGATGAGAATCTCCTGTTCCACCACATCCCAAAGCTACTCTGTTGGACTGAGATCTGCTGACTGTGGAGGACATCTGAGGACAGTGGACTCATTGTCATGTTCAAGATGATCTGAGCTTTGTGACATGGTGTGTTATCTTGCTGGAAGCAGCCATCAGAAGATGGCACAGAATGCTCAGTTGGTACTAAGGGGCCCAAAGTGTGCCAAGAAAATCTCTCCACACCATTACACCACCAGCAGCCTGAACCACTGATACAAGGCAGGATGGATCCATGCTTTCATGGCATCCACACCAAACTCTGACCCAGAACTGGAGACTCATCAGACCAGGCAACGGTTTTCCAATCTTCTGCTGTCCAGTGTTGGTGAGCCTGTGTGAACTGTAGCCTCAGTTTCCTGTTCTCAGCTGTTAGGAGCTGTGATCTTCTGCTGTTGTAACCCAGGTCTGGATGTATTGTGCATTCACAGATGCCCTTCTATAGTCCTTGGTTGTAGCGAGTGGTTCTCTGAGAACTGCTGCTCACTGGAGATTTTCTTTTTCCAACCATTCTCTGCAAACTCTACAGATGCCAGTAGATCAGCGCTTTCTGAAACACTCAGAGCAGCCAGCCTGGCATCAGCGACCCTGCCACATTCAGTCACTTAAATCACCTTTCTTCCTCATCTGATGCTCGGGTTGAAATCCAGTTAGCATATTACTTATCCATATTTACCTCGACCAAAGTTACAAATAATCAAAGAACAAGATTAAAAATGCTTCCAGTAAGCTAAAAGGCTTCCAACCTTTTTCCACATTCTCGACAGGCTGCCCTGAGCTTGAAACAGACTTCTGTATCTGCCTTCTGAAAGAAGCACAGCATGCACGTGTGGTCAAACTGCAGTCTCAGTGACAGCAGAATTTTACCAGCCAATTTCAAAATGTTTATTCAAGATCCAAGATGGTTATTGTCATTTCTATTATATAAATAGAAACATGTAAAACACTGTTATTTCCTGACTGCAGGTGTTCTCTACCTCATCTCAGTGACTTTAGAGCACTACATGTATTAACAGGAGCACACAGATCCAGAAGGTTTGGACAGTCATGCAGCTTTAAGGATTTTGCCATTGTATGGCATCACAAGAGATTTCATTGAAATAATCAAGATGCAAATGAAGTGCAGACTTTCAGCTTTAATTAAACTTGAGCTGAACTGTGGAACAGCTGAAATTGTGTCTGAGAAAAAAAGAACATTTGGTTTTTAAAAGTAAAGAACTGGTCTCATTTTTTTCAAATTCTTACAGAGTGTCAAAGGAAGAGATGATGCAACAGAGTGGTAAACTGTCCTCACTTTTTGAAAAGTGTTGCTGGCATCAAATTTAAAATGAGCACAGAGTTTTCATAAAGCAATCTCATTTCTCAGTTTCAGAAATTGATGTGACTTTGCACATCAAAATAAGGTTTAATGCAAATCATTCCATTCTGTTGTTATTAACGTTTTACACAGTGTCCTAACTTCTTTGGAAATGAGATTTTAAAGGTATTCCAGGTCTAGTAATTGGAGCTGTGTATGCTGGTTTACTGTTATAGACATTTCACTAACATGTAGTATTGTCTAATCTCACCCTCTCCCTTGCATCCTCTTCCCTCACACCAACCCTCTGCATGTCCTCCTTCACTACATCCATCAACCTTCTCTGTGGTCTTCCTCTTCTCCTCCTGCCTGGCAGCTCCATCTTCAACATCCATTGTCCAATATGTCCACTATTTCTCTTCTGAACATGTCCAACCCATCTCAGCATGAGCTGTCCCTCTGATGGACTCATTCCTAATCCTGTCCATCCTGGTCACTCCCAGGGAAAATCTCAACATCTTCAGTTCTGCCACCTCCAGCTCCACCTGCTGTCTTTCTGTCA
>VUQH01081278.1:0-12473 GCA_015106775.1 Etroplus canarensis | reverse complement strand
GATGAGTGTCAGGGGTGCTTTGTGCCAGAAGGATAGCAGCAAGAGTGAAAGGGAAGGTTTACAAGACTTTAATGAGACCTGCCATGATGTATGGTTTGGAGACGGTGGCACTGACAAAAAGACAGGAAACAGAGCTGGAGGTGGCAGAACTGAAGATGTTGAGATTTTCCCTGGGAGTGACCAAGATGGACAGGATTAGAAATGAGTACATCAGAGGGACAGCTCATGTTGAGAAGCTTGGAGACAAAGTCAGAGAGGCAAGGCTGAGATGGTGTCAGGGGTGCTTTGTGACAGAAGGATAGCAACAAGAATGAAAAGGAAGGTTTACATGATGGAAGTTAGACCTGCCATGATGTATGTTTGGAGATTGTCACTGATGAAAAGACAGGAGGTGGAGCTGAAGGTGGCAGAGTTGAAGATGTTGAGATTTTCACTGAGTGTGTATAGAATGAAAAGGATTAAAAAATGAGTACATTAGAGGAACAGCTCAGGTTGCGATTTGGAGATAAAGTCAGAGAGGCAAGGCTGAGATGGTTTGAACATGTTCAGAGGAGGGATAGTGTATATATTGGACAAAGGATGTTGAAGATGGAGCTGCCAGGCAGGAGGAGAAGAGGAAGACCACAGAGAAGATTGATGGATGTAGTGAAGGAGAACATAACATGCAGAGAGTTTGTGTGACAGAAGAGGATGCGAGGGATAGGGTGTGATTTAGACAGATGATGTGCTATGGCGACCCCTAACAGGAGCAGCTGAAAGAAGAATAATCATCTTGCTTTTATTAGTCTTTCCGTTATTTAATCTATTGTTCTCTTTTTTGTATTCAAATGTGTTTCTTCTCATTTTTTTAAATGTTGTTAAATATAGTTTATTTAAAAATTTTGAATGGTACATAAAATATTTAAGGTAAAATTGTTTGATATGTATTAAAGATTATTATTTTTTTAGTAATTATTCTTGTTGTTTTTATCAAACCAGGGTCCTGTTGTAAATTAGTCTGCAAGATTAATATAATGATTCTAATCATAGATATTAATAATAATAATGGAAGTCTTGTGTCATTTTAGATCAGCTTTAGGATGATGTTTTAAAATGATTGTACATTCATTATGAATCAAGAACTCTAATTGATTAATTTATATCAGTATGATGTGGGTAAATTCAGTTCTTTTAAATCTAAATTAGTGAAGGTGCTACCAGAGATGTTTGGTAATTTTGCTTGATGAATAACATATACAGTTAATTAATGATTGAAACAACCTATTCATTTTCTGTTTCACAACTGATTGTTTTTACACTTGTCTGAAAATTCATGGCCATACAAAGTGCATATGTCTTTGGGTTTTTCTCTGCTGTCCAGTGATGGCTCCCCTGTTTATAAAGGCCACCTCTGGCCAGTCTGTATGAACCTTAACAGGCGGTCAGTCAAAGAAAGGTCATTCTCCTGGTGGCTGCAGAGGAGAGTGGAGCAATAGCAGCAGGGAGTGCCCTTAATGTTTTCACTTCAAACAGCCTTTTACATTCGATTTTACAGATTGAAGGCAACAGAAAGAGAGGAGGAGGAATAACAAAAACAAAAGCAGGCTGCTGGACACAGAGATGGAGAGAATTCTGCTGCTGTTGTTGTTATGCAGAATAATCCACATAAATATATGTCCTGGTTTTTGGGTTTTATTCCTTTTACATGTTTTTAAATATAGTATCCAGCATTTTTGGTCATAGAATCACTAAACTGTTATTAGCAGTCATTTACAGCTTCATTAACTGTTATTTGAAGTTGTTGATGTTGAAACTATCCACAGAGCCATGTTGCTGGAAGTGCAACAAACCCTAAAGGTGATTCATGGTCAATTAAATGATGTAGACAGACACTACATACATTCTCCAGATCAGGATCCTCTTTCAAATAAGGTGATTCTAAATGCTTTTCGCATCTATATTAGATTTAATACAAGCAAATAAATGGTGCTGATATTGTTTTTTAAAAATTCTGCATGATAAATATTTAACAATAACAACCATTGGGGGGTAAATAAATGTCTAATATCGTTTTACTTGAAACTGCAGTTGATGATGATCAGGTTTGTCTGACAATGACAACACAGTAAAATACACTATATGGACAAAAGTAAATTTCACCAACTGACTTGCTGCAACGGTGGCATCCTATTACAGTACCACTCTCAAATTCAGGGAGCTCTTTAGAACAACACATTCTTTCACAAATGTTCGTAAAGGCAGACAGCAAGGCTAGGTGCTTGATTGACACCTGTGAAAATGGGACTGAAAGAAACACTTAAAATCTTTGATTAGAAGGTGTGGCCCAATACTTTTGTCCATATAGTGTACATTGATTATAAACCTTGATTGTTGCTCAGAAGGTCATGTTACTTTTTTCCAAGTGAGCCTGCCCCTGCAGTAGAGTTAGAAAAACACCAAAAACACTACAGTTTCACAAAAGTATATACAGAAAATCAACTGTACTAGTGCTCATTCTGCTAATTTAGAAAGGTGCCATCCTCTCACAGCAGCATCTAACGCTCATCATTTTCATACATGCACATGCACCCATGAATTGTTATAGACCTTCATGTTGACTGTATGCCAGTGTTTTGTGTTTAAGCGAATATTATGCTAATGTTCCTGTGCATGACACATGCGCTCTCGTACCCCGCCCTTTCTGTAGAGCTGGGACTGCTGTTAGTAGCCTGCAGCATGCTGGAGTGTTTGACGTCAACCAGTCTGCTCAGTATTCAGCTCCATGAAATGGGTCACAGCTTCTGACGATAAACCAGCTGCATTGCTCCGCTCAGCTCTGCCTGCATCTCACGTCTCACTTTCACAGCAGCATCAGACAGTAAACATATTTGTAATAAACCCACAGTGTCATACTGCCTCACTTTCCATTTTATTCTAGCAACACCTGCTGCTACCTGCATTGCAGTAATTAAATGGTTCATCTACATGAACTCACATACACACTGTTAAATCTGATCTTTTCTTTTAAGTTGGAATTACAGTGTGCTAATTGCTTAAATTCCAGTCCACAGGTATGTAATCTACCTCAATGTAAGGTTTCAGTGTAGAGTCAAAAAACATCCTGGAGTCTAGATTTTTTTTTTAGCAAACAGAAATGGGGAACAGAGAAAGAGTGTGACAGTGGCATGCAGCAAAGTTTGCTGTCTAGAAAAGGCCAGCGTGATCACATTTTATGATATACCTCTTAACTTCTAGACCTCCAGGTGCTTACACAGTTGGAGGTCATCCATGTTGGAGGAGAGGGCCTAGCTCACAATCTCCATTCTCATTCATCCCAAAGGTGTTTTATGGAGCTGAGGTCAGAGCTCGTCAAGTTCTTCCACACTAAACTCGCCTAATACTGCTTTTATGGACCTTGCTTTATGCACTGGGGTACTGTCATGTTGGAACAGAAAAGGGCTTTCCCCAAACTGTTCCCACAAAGTTGGAAGCATAGAATTGTCCAAAATGTCTTGGTAAACTGAAGCACTAAGGTTTCCCTTCACTCGACCTAAGCAGACCAGGCCAGTGCCAGGAAAAACAAGCCCACAACACTAAAGGTGCTGAACTTTACAGTTGGCACAGTGCAGTCAGACAGGTAACATTCTCCTGGCATTCACCAAACCCAGAATCATCCATCAGACTGCAAGCTAGAAAAGCGTGATTCATATCTCAACAGAACATGTTCCAACTGCTCCAGAGCCCAGTGGTGATGGGCTTTACACCACTTCATCCAGTGCTTGGCATTGTGGTGATGTAAGGCTTATATGTAGCTATTTGGCCCTGGAAACCTGTGCCATGAAGCTCTTGACGCACTGTGCTGATGTTCAGGCCGGGGGAGATTTGGAACGCTGCAGTTATTAAGTCAGTACAATTCTGGCAACTTTTAATGCACTATGCGCCTTCTCTGAAACTTTACATGGTCTGCTAATTTGTGGCTGAGTTGCTGTGTTTCCAAAATGCTTCAACTCTGCAATAACACCACTTTGCAGTTCATGGTGGAATATATAAGAGGGAAGAAATTTCACCAACTGACTTGTTGCAACGGTGGCATCCTATTACAGTACCAATTCAGTGAGCTCTTTAGAATGAAACATTCTTTGAAAAATGTTTATAAAAACAGACTGCATGGCTAGGTGCTTGATTTTATACAGCTGTGGTAATAGAACTGAATGAAACTCTTGAATTGAGTGATTAAGAAGTGTGGCTCAGTACTTTTGTCCATATAGTGTAGGTCTGGCCACCTTACTTATGAGCATTTGCTAAATAATGGAAATACCTTTCTTTATCATGCAATACAATTAAAAGCACTACAATGATGCTTTTAATGGATTTCTCTGTAAAATTAGATATGACCTTTTTAAGGTGGGATTTGTTACTGGACTGTTGTATGAGACTGCATCCCTGTCCTCATAACATTAGTTAGCAGTACCTATTCAAGTGACTGCACATTTGTTTTGATCTTTTGTTATTTTATAAACCAAACAATAAATTATCTATAATTTAAAAAATACTGATTTGACAGTCACAGACTACTGTATGTTCTTGCGTGCATCTCTACACAGTGTGAGATGTGTTGTTGTGTCTTAGCTGAGAAAGTGATCAGTTTGAATTCAACTAGAGATTATTTGACGTTAACTGTTAAGCCAGCACAGTGGTGGTGTGGTTAGCACTTTCACAGCAAGAAGGTCCTGGGTTTGAATTCACTGGTCGGCTGCAGCCTTTCTGTGTGGAGTTTGTATGCTCTCTCCGTGTATGCATGGGTTCTTTCCATGTACTCCCACTTCCTCCCACAGTTCAAAGACATGCAGAGTTAGATTAACTGGAAATTGGCTGGAGGTGTGGAAGTCAATGTGAATTGTTGTCTGTTTCTATGTTAGCCTTGTGATAGGCTGGTGACCTGTCCATTGTATATCCCTCCTCTTGTTCTATGACGGCTGGGCTAGGCTCTAGCCCCCCTGCAACCTTGAATTGGATAATCAGAAGAAAATGGAAGGATAAATGGATGGATAACTCCGAAGGATCATACTGAGGAAAAAGAGTTTGCGACACTGTCTGTTGCTCTCTCACACACTGCTCAATTGTGTTGTCTTTGTATGCGTGTATGAACCCACATCACCTCCAGCCCCATTATGTAAGCCAGCTTTTTTTTTTTAATCTCTTATTTATTTGTTTTGCAATACATTTTTGCTGTTTATGTAACTGTTTCAAATTATGGAAAAATGGTGGGGGTGGAGGTCTAAGTGATCGTCATCGCCTGCTCCTGTAGCTTTCAGGATACCCTATGATGGTATCCCATTGATGGTGAATTAAATGAAGCATGAAATTATTTAACTATTGTTTATTTTCTTTTTCTTTGACACAGTGAAGAAAATTAAAAATTAACCATCAGTTTCCAAGTTGAGAAAACAATAAAATCCTGACATGTAAGAAACTATTCCTTTATTTCTGTGCTAGAAGCAATCACTTGAAGCAAGTCTTGTTTAAAAAAAAAGGAAAGCAAATGGATCTTTTACTGAAGAAGACTTAAGAAGGCAAGCAGTTAAAAAGAAGAAAACGTGAATGTGATATTAACTCATATAAAAAAAATAGGTTGGCTCAGTGATTGCAGGCACGCAAGTTGGATCAGTGTGATTTAGCCAATTATGCAGCAGCTTTTAGTTGGATTTTAATGAAAGGCAGACATGAATTTCCCACCATTTTGTGTGTATTTGTGTAAGTTTTTTGTCTTCTCTCTCTGAAGATAAAACCTAAGTTTTAGTCATCTACAGACAACCAATCAGAGCACAAGACCGATTACCTCATGTCAGTCTCCAGGGGAGGTTACCTCATACAAAGGTCCATTGCGTAAATGTACAAATATCTGGCTCACATATTACTTTATACTAAACTTGCATGAAGACACAAAGCTCTAATTTGCAGACCAACCTTTGTTCTTGGTATTATCTATTTATAGTTTACCCATTTCAGCATATCAGTCACCACAGCTATACATATATTCAGTGTCTAAACCCTTCCCTTTTTTACAATCACAGGGCATACAGGATTTTTGCAGAAGCTGCAGGAAAACAGCTGGTTTTCTATGGGTCATTACCAAGTCTACAAACCTAAATGTTTGAAATTCTCTTTAATGTACTTTCCCCTGATGTTTTCCTTTCTTTAGATTTTGGATTTGGAAACTTTTTTCAGCCTGGGGAGCCCCTAGCCACATGGTGTGGCAGCCCACCCTATGCTGCTCCAGAGGTCTTTGAGGGACAACAGTATGAGGGCCCACAACTGGACATCTGGGTAAAATGACTTCCACTTTTTTAAAATAACTTTTATAACAGTATACTCATGGCTTGTTTCAGTAAGCTACATGAAATCCTCTAATGCAATTCACTTCTGAAAATATAATTTATTTCTATATCAGTTGAAACAAAATTCTGATTGTATACAGTCAGCAGGTTTTGTTCCTATCAAATGATTCTGTGGCTATGTGTAATGCAATTTCATAACCACAGTTACTATCCTCCTATACATCACAGTCATTTACCATAAAAGTACATGTAAATTTAGGTGTGGTCCAATGCTTCTGAGTGCAAAGGATAAAATTTTTTACATTCATATACCTCTGATTATTCCTCATTCCCACCCTGACTTTGTTTTCTGTTTTCTCTTCATGTTTCTAGAGTATGGGGGTGGTGCTTTATGTGCTGGTGTGTGGTGCATTACCTTTTGATGGGCCCACCCTGCCTGTACTGCGACAGAGAGTCCTAGAAGGAAGGTTTCGCATCCCCTACTTCATGACTGAAGGTAAGAAGAGACAAGCTCAAGTTCTCCTGTAAACGCACGTGAATGCAGTACATTTGTAGAAGACTTTCTAGTCTTTTATACTACAGTATATAGTTGAATTGAGAAAAAAGTTATTAAAATTTCTGGTAGGACACTAATGCACAGATAAATGGATCACGATTTCCTGTTTGAGTTGCCATACTGTTGAATGTTCAGTGGCAGGCTCTTGTGGCTATAATCAGTCAGGGGGTCAGTCAGCATTTCACAGATTTGAAGGGGATAAAGATACACAACTCTATTCATCCCCAGATGGGGATACAGTGTGAAGCACTGTATAATATTCGGGGGTGTATGTGCATGCATGCAGGCTGCAGCATGAGTCAGTTCGGCTAGCTGTCTCAGGCAGCCCTGCTGTTAGCGGCTGTGCTAGATGGCTGACCGCAGATTAAGTCCAGAGCTGGAGCTGTTTATGTAACCTGGGGAAGAGCCAGTGAAGCCCTCCAGCAACTTGCCTGTCTGTCCCTCTGTCTATTAGTATGTCTGTCTGACTCATACCCTCTATCTGTGAAACAGCTTCCTGTCCGTCTGTGGTCCTGTCTGTTTCTCGTGTCTTGTTTCTCTGTATCCCATCTGCATGTCTGAAGCAACTTCTCCACAGGGGGGTGTGGTGAGAGAGTCGACCAGATTTTTTTTTCTTTCTGTCCAGGACCTTGAAACAATTAAGAGACATGGAGAATGTAGGAGTGTATAATGTCAGCTCCCTGGCCAGACTGACACTCAAACCCGCCTACCCACCCCCAGCCCAGCCCGTGTTCTGCGAACAAGGAGAACAAAGTGTGCTGATTTTGGTCCATTTTATTTCTTTTAGTTGCTCTTACTGGCCAACACTATAGTACACAGCCCAGGCCAGCACCACTCACTAGAATAGCTGAGCACTTTGAAAGCAGTAGCCTTCCCTAATTTTAATGACTTAAAACTGTAGAAGATGTAGTTTTTTGCTATATATTAAAGGAAAAAGTTAATGTTAAATTTTTTTTGAGTTGTGTGCTCTTTGATCAACAGGAAAGAATCAGTGAAGAAAAAGAGTGAGGAAAAAACTCCAAACTAATGTCAACCTTAGGTTTAAATGTGTGCATAGCTGCCTGTCCTTCAGCAGAACATAGCACAAATGGGCAGAGGAGTGTATGTATGCATGCTGGGATAATTAATAGAGTCTGTAAATGTTCTGTTTGTTCAGTCATTTTTAATGGATTCTGGGTTATTTTCTCTTATTTCTAAGGTGCTATGAGATAAAAATCTGTGAAATCTAAAATGAAGTCTCATTACCCACTGTTTATCTGAGACTCAGTGCAACTCTGCTCCACTCCAGCATTGCAAGTGTTAATTGGGATTGTTCTGTGGTTAGGTCACGGTGGTTTAATGTACTAGGTAAGACCAGAGTGTCAATCAATCATGCAGCCAGCTACACGGTCATGCAGTCTCAACCCTTTTACATAGTCTAACCTTCCCTTGTGGTTAATAGAAGCTCAGTTTCAGTTGTTGCCATAAACAGGGCTGTGGCAACGAGCAAAGATTCAGACAAATTGTAATGTGTTGTTCTGTATCGTATTCAAAAGGAATTTGTAATTTAGCAGCGGCATAGGCTGCTAAGAGGCCGTAGTATGAAGTAAAAGTGCATTGAAGGGCATGCTGGTTATGCACATAACAAGGAGAAAATTGAGTTGGCTGCACTACCAGGCACGAGGTAGAGAAAATGTGATGTAAGCAGACGTTAGTGGATCAGCAGGGCAACTGAGAAGAATGTGCAGCAGGGAGTTAATGTTGGCAGGCAGGTCCTTGGGCTCTGTGTTTAAGAACTGCTAAGATCTCTCACTTCATTCTGTGAGAGACAACAGAATATTTGCTGTTTTTGCAGGAGAATAAGGCAGAAAGGTGACACACACAGGCATGTGTTTAGAAAATCAAATTCTCATTGAAAGCTTTAGGTTCACATTTCCATTTATGTCTGAAATGTTTGCATGTGCATATATATATATATATACACAATCTACATTTAAATGCACTTCAGAAAGTTAAATGCTTTTGTCATTATGGACAGCACGACATGAGTCATGTCTGTTTTAAAGTTTTTGAAATAATTATGTACTGCAAGATAAAAATGATGAATTTAAAGAAATGATTTAAGATCAAGAAAACAATGACCAACAGCAGCACTTTTTTGAAAAGTTACCTTTTTTGCTTTAAGACCACTGCAGTAAAGTAAATGGGTAAGGTTCCTGTGTGGCCAACAGGAATGCAATTCAGACAGTAGGGGTACAGGCAGGCCAAAGTAGCACAGCCAGGGGAACTGTAATCCTGTTAAGAACCCAGCTGTGTCTGACGTCAAACTCATCCAACCTCTAACTAGAGGTGAGGAGCTCTCATTAGGAGGGAAGAAAAGTAGAAAGGAGTGTAGTCATGCTGTTCAGAAGTGACGGCAAGAGGACCTAAGAAAAGAACTTTGCAGATTTTAAGCTCTCGAAGTGTTACTTCTGCCCCGCTTCATCTGGGCTACTTTGACAATGGCATGGCACTTTGTGGCTTTATTTGCGTCATTATATTCACAAGAAGTACTCAGCATTACTAAACATAAATAACATTCCCCCTTTAAAAAGCGATGTTCTCAAAAATGTAAGGCTATTTAAATCTCGTGATTGCTCTTTTCATCTCTGTAGACTGTGAGCACCTGATCCGCAGAATGTTGGTCCTGGACCCATCAAAGCGTCTTTCTGTGGCCCAGATTAAGGAGCACAAGTGGATGGCTTTAGATGTTCCAATACAGAGGCCTGTCCTGTATCAACAGCCTTTGTCTTCTGAGGGTGAGGCAGGTGTAGGAGAATACAGTGAACAGGTCCTGCGGCTGATGCACAGCCTTGGTATCGACCAGCACAAGACTATAGAGGTGAGAACAGAGCTTAAAGGATGATTTTTTAATTGAACAATGGTGCAAAGGTGTGAGGTTTAAAGGTCAAATCTTTAGACTGTGGAGGAGATGACGATAGTGGATAATAGATGAGAATACCTCCAAACTGGCAGGAAACAGAAGTCTTTCACAAGACTGCATGATAAAGGTGAGTGTCTGGCAGTCAACTACATGAAAACAGCTATGAGCAGGAATAAATATGTAGAAGTTCCTCATTCAGGGAGAGATTTGGTACTGGATCTGTAACTGGGCACCTTGGACAGTTGCCTTGTCTAATGCAATGCCAATCAGAGAAAGTTACAAGTCACCAAAAAATCACAGGCTTGGCAAATTTTACTGAATATGAAGGAAACTACAACAAAGAAGATGAAGCATATAGTTTTTGTATCTTTGCTAGTTATTTTTCAGTTTTGCACAAGAGAAAATGTGGTGTGACACTGTATATGTCACAATTGACTAAAAATTAGTAAAACTGTCAGGTATGGCTCAAAAAAGTATTTAAATCTCTGGATGGATGAATCCCTACTGAAGCACAATGACAGCTACCAGACAGAACAGCAGCTGAAATAACAGTAAAATAAAGAGAATGCAGGAGTATACAAAGACTGATACACAAGACCATTAGAACAAATTTAAGCTTCCTTTATATTCTTATTGTATTTACTTAGCAAGTTAGAAAGGTTGCATTCAAATATAATATGTTTAGTCTTCACTTGCTAGTTGTTAATCTGGTAACCTGCACAGTTTATTTTTAAATTAAATATGAAACTTTGTCGACCTCTCAGTATTACTAATGTGTCCCACATTGTTCCCCACGTCTCATTGCAGACCTTTCTTAAAGCTCATTTCTTGCCAAGTAAGAAATGGGCCTGTTCTGATGCAAACATAAAATGTATTTATTGCTGTACACACGCACACTTAGATCCAATTTTTATCTGTGCCAATATTGGTCTTCATATGAAAACTAGGTCGACAGTTCCTTATCTTAAAATGACAGGAGGGGTACACATGGGTAATGCACCTTAGCATTCTGTCTTAACTTTAATTATCATTAAAAAATATGATTTTCTATATTAAAAGGAGATGCTTAATCATGCAATAAGGACGTCTGTTAATTGATATCATGTTAATGATATACTTATACTAAGGGTTATAAATAATCATCACCAGCAATTGTGAGGTTGATATTCCAACACTGATACTCCAACAAGTTGGAGTATCTTCTGGTTGCCTTTTCACTATCCCTCAAGTCGGGTTGTTCTTTTTGTACAATTTTGTACAGTAATGGTTGCATCTCATGTGTGAACACCAACAAGTTTGAATTATCCACTGTTCAGCAGTCACAATATAAGTGTATTTAAATATTTTACAGCATTGATTGGAAACTTTTTACTTTCAAGGAACACATCCAAACCATTTTTGATCTAATAAATCTAGAGATGAAGAGACTGCTGTATATTATGTATGCTGCCCCTGTCTTCTAACATATTCTCTTCATTGTATTTTTATCAACACTGTGCTCTTCAGCTGCTGAAATAACCCAGTTTTATAAGGGGGTAATTAAAGAATTATCTCACCATATCTTAAGAGCTGTCACAGTCAAGTCACCCTAATAACTTCAATCACAGACACTATCATTTATAATGCCTGTCATCTTCCAGTCTCTGCAGAACAAAAGCTACAACCACTTTGCTGCTATCTACTACCTGCTGGTGGAGCGGCTAAAGGCCCATCGCTGCAGCTTCCCTGTAGAACAGAGGCTTGACGCCCGCCAGCGACGGCCCAGCACCATCGCCGAACAGACTGTTGTCAAGGTAACTTCAGGGCATTGAGCCATTTCTGAATAATGTCTTTAGATTATTTTCCACACCCCCATGATCAAAGCTCTGTTACTCACACCTGCACCCAGAGACAAACAAACAAAAAAACACGGCCCATCCATTTATTTGTCTGTGTCTTCATGTGCTTGTCGCAGTCTTTTCCACCCAGCCTTGATCTTAATGCATCTCCCTCAGTTTCATGATTTAAATATTTCTTTCCTTTCCTGCTGCCTCTTCTTGCCAACACTGCAATTTCTGTCTCATTTCCATCACCATGTAGGACTTTGCTTTCCTGTCTGATTGACGTTGCAAAGCCAGAAATTACTGCAGCTCATATTTGCCGTAATTACATTATTGTGAAGGATATTGAGATGAGTTGTGCTTAGATTTACAGGTTTTGATGTAATTTCAAAGACCTGTCTTTATTTTCTCCTTCTCTACAGTCAACCAGTGTTTCTGCCCAGGTGGGTTTGCTCCAGCAGGGCACTCGTTTGTTGCGCTCCCCTGCTGTGCCTCAAACCTCCTCTGATGCTTTCACCTTCTCTCAAACTGCATGTCCCCTGGAGCAGAATTTCATGGTGGAGGATGTCAACACACCCAAAGTAGGTGGAATACTAGTAAAAACAGGTTGTGGCTTTGTGAACAAGGATGTGTTATTGTTTGTGTGTCTCCTTGTTTGTGCTCTCATGTTTGTTCTATGTTTTAACGTTACAGCTCACTCACATGCGACACACTTAGTGGTGGATTTTGTAGTTATTTTGGTCATTATCATTTTCTGAAAGTATATCAGTATCGGAGAATACTCTCTCACTCACTGCCTCTCCACACCTTGGTGTGTGTGTGTGTGTGTGTTTGTGTGTGTGTGTGTGTGTGTGTGTGTGTGTGTGTACTCAAACCAG
>VUQH01081277.1:0-13307 GCA_015106775.1 Etroplus canarensis | reverse complement strand
GGCGGAGCTGGAGGTGGCAGTATTGAAGATGTTGAGATTTTCGTAGGGCGTGACCAGGATAGACTGGATTAGAAATGAGTACATCAGAGGGACAGCTCATGTTGAGAAGTTTGGAGACAAAGTCAGAGAGGCAAGGCTGAGATGGTTTGGACATGTTCAGAGGAGGGATGGTGGATATATTGGACAAAGGATGTTGGCAATGGAGCTGCCAGGCAGGAGGAGAAGAGGAAGACCACAGAGAAGATTGATGGATGTAGTGAAGGAGGACATGCAGAGGGTTGGTGTGAGGGAAGAGGATGCAAGGGATAGGATGAGATGGAGGCAGATGATCCATTGTGGTGACCCCTAATGGGAGCAGCTGAAAGAAGAAGAAGAATATGTGTTTAAATGTTGCTAAACTTCATATAAAAACTTTCTTTCAAAATCATTAGTAACAGAAATCATCTCTTTATTTTACTGCAAGTGATGCACTTGCACATTATTGTGCTAAAATATATGTTAAGGACAATAAATATAAATACTGATGCCCACATCTGCCTCTGGAACTGCTTGTTGTTTAAATAAGCTCTTGCTTTGCTCTCAGGAAGTACTCTCACCTCATTAAGTATAAGAACCAATTATTCACAGCGCAGCTTCTACTAAAACATGGATTGCACAAATGAACTGAATCCATTTTCTTTTGTTTTGCCTCATTGTGAAAACTAGGCTGTCACACAACTCCATATCAGCGAGGTAATTACCATAACACACCTCATCAAATCTGAATAGTCCAGAGAACGGCAACACACGATTATAATTATCTAGCAAATCAAAGTCTAATTAGATTTTAATTAGAATGTTAATTCTTTTGCACACCATTTGGTTTCAGTATATGCTAGCTAACTTGATGTATCCTGAGCAGGGCTCCACAAAACAAAGAGAACTCAAAGGAAAAAAACAACAAGCATGTATTTCCCATTATTCGGTAAATGTAAGCATATACCAAAATCCAGTGGCTTGAGAAAATAGTTGCTGTGCATCAATTTGTCATGGGGCTTTTAAGCTAGAGGAGAAATCAAAAGTGACAGTTAAAACAACACTAATTTATGTAAGCAGTGAGGTGTTGAAGTTAATCAAGAGATAAAGCCATGACAAACACAGCAAAAGTACAAGAACAAAGAAATACTTCATAACACTTCACCATAAATTGGAAGGATATCAGGTGCGGCTTCAAAACAACCTCAGGGACCTCACAGGAGGAAATATTTGGACTTCTTGCTAAAGAGGTCCATGGATGCTTGAGTCACTCAAGTTATTTCGGGTGTGACAAAGACTTGAAATAGCAGCCATCTGCCCTTTTGAATAAATAATGAATTTCTCATATGGATTCCCTTAGGAAACGAATAATGCAGAGCATAAGAGAATTAGATAGCTTTTCTATAGTGTATACAGTGCATCCGGAAAGCATTCACAGCGCTTTACTTTTTCCACATTTTGTTGTGTTACAGCCTTATTCCAAAACGGATTAAATTCCTTCACTTCTGTTGTGAATTCAGTTGATTGGACATGATTTAGAAAGGCACACACCTGTCTATATAAGGTCCCACAGTTGACAGTGCATGTCAGAGCACAAACCAACCATGAAGTCAAAGGAATTGTCTGTAGACCTCCGAGGCGGGATTGTCTCGAGGTATAAATCTACATAAAAAATTCTGCTGCTTTGAAGGTCTCAGTGAGCACAGTGGCCTCCATCATCCGTAAATGGAAGAAATCTGGAACCACCAGGACTCTTCCTAGAGTTGGCCAGTCATCTAAACTAAGCAATCGGGGGAGAAGGGCCTTGCTCAGGGAGGTGACCAAGGACCCAATGGTCACTCTGTCAGAGCTCCAGTGTTCCTCTGTGAAGAGAGTAGAACCTTCCAGAAGGACAATCACCTCTGCAGCAATCCACCAATCAGGCCTGTATGGTAGAGTGGCCAGACGAAGCCAATCCTTAGTAAAAAGAACACGGCAGTCTGCCTGGAGTTTTCCAAAAGGCACCTGAAGGACTCTCAGATCATGAGAAACAAAATTCTCTGTTCTGATGAGACAAAATTGAGCTCTTTGGCATGAATGCCAGGCGTCATGTTTGGAGGAAACCAGGCACTGCTCATCAGCTGGCCAATACCATCCCTACAGTGAAACATGGTGGTGGCAGCATCATGCTGTGGGGATGTTTTTTAGCGACGGGAACTGGGAGACTAGTCAGCATAGAGGGAGAGATGAATGCAGCAACGTACAAAGACATCCTGGATGAAAACCTGCTCCAGAGCGCTCTTGACCTCAGACTGAGGCAACGATTCATCCATCAGCAGGACAACGACCCTAAGCATAAAGTCAAGATAACAAAGGGTGGCTTCAGGCCAACTCTGTTAATGTCCTTGAGTGAACCAGCCAGAGCCCAGACTTGAATCCAACTGAACATCTCCGGAGAAATCTGAAAATGGCTGTGCACCGACACTATCCATCCAACCTGATGGAGCTTGAGAGGTTCTGCGACGAAGAATGGGCAAAACTGCCCAAAGATAGGTATGCCAAGCTTGTGGTATTATATTCAAGAAGACTTGAGGCTGTACAGGTAATTGCTGCTAAAGGTGCATCAACAAAGTATTGAGCAAAGGCTGTGAATACTTACGTGCATGTGATTTCTTGATTTTTCATTTTTAATAAATTTGCAAACATTTCAAAAAAGCTTTGTTTTCACATTGTCATTATGGGGTGTTGTGTGTTGAATTTTAAGGGAAAGAAGGAATTTAATCAGTTTTGGAATAAGGCTGTAACACAATAAAATGTGGAAAAAGTGAAGCGCAGTGGATACTTTTCAGATGCACTGTAGATAAAATAGGCTGGTATACATAACCCATGGCCTATTTACTCCTGTAATCGTGATTAGAGAGCAAAACAGGTTGATTTTTTTATCAGAAAAACCTCTGGTGGGAAAACAGATAACTTTTTGTCACAGGACTCTGTGCAGTACTGTGAAAAACTAAGAGCACCCCATATATCAGTTCCTTGTAAAACCAGCTTTAGCTGCAATATCTTCAAGTAATCATGTTCTGTGTGACTTCCTTGGTCTCATACTGTTGTGGAGGAATTTTGGCTGCTCTGCTCTTCAAAACAACGTTGCTTCCATTTGTCGAGGCTTGTTGGGCATTCATTTATGCACAGCTCTCTTGAGGTCCAGCTACAGCATTTCAATCAGGTTGAGGTCTGGACTTTGGCTGGGCCATTGCAACGGCTTCATTCTTTTCTTTTTCAGCCATTCTGTTATAGATTTGCTGCTGTGCTTGGGATCATCGTCCTGTTGCATGACCCAATTTCGGATAAGCTTTAGCTGTCAGACAGATGGCATCAAATTTGACTCTTGAATGCTTTGACATACAGAGGAGTTCATGGTCAACCCAAGGACTGCAAGGTGCCCAGATCCCTTTGTTGCAAACTAAGCCCAAATCACCAAATGGGGCATTGTGCATCTACTTTGGCCTCGTCTGTCTAAAGAATTCTTCCAGAAGTTGTGCTTTTATTCAGGTGCAAGTTTGCAAACCAAAGTAATTTTGCTATGTTCTTTTTAAAGAGAAGAGGCTTTCTCCTGGTAACCCTAACGTTTTAGACACAAGCTGAGACCTACAGAAGCAGTAGCTCTTGGGTTTTTGACAATTTCTCTGTACGTTGCACAGTCTGACCTTTGGGTGAATTTCCTGAGGCACTCACTCCTAGGAAGATGGTGACACTCAAACACCTGAATGCTCCAGACCAGCAAGTTGTCAAAACCTACATTTATAGACACACTTTTTGATTATTCATTAATCAAGTGGATCTGATTAGCAGCACCTGGCTGTTAACTTACCCTCTTAAGTTCTATGGAAGCAGTAAGGGTATACTTAGTTTTTCCAGGACTGAAGAAAGTCCTGTGAAAAATTTCTTTTATGAGTGCAGCCACTCATATCCCCGGCCACCTGAACCTGAGACCAGATTTTCTATACAGAGGGGGACCCCAGGTGAGGAGATGAAGGTTACACCTGGTAGTAGTGACTCAAACATGGAATCTGTTCAGCAAGGCCTAAGTAGATCTCTTTGCTTCCAGGACCAACACCCACTGCCTCCTATTCTTCTCCATAACAGACAATGATGCATGTGCAATATGATCACACCTATGGCCCAACACCTCCTGGATGCATTTCTTCCAGTCGAGATGATGCCACTATTTCTAGAAAGAGTGCACCAGTAGCGCTTGTCTCTAATTCTGGTGGCCCCTTGGTGGCCAGTGAAGTCATGGTATGCTGAATTGATCAGTCTGTTGGCAGCAAGGCCTTGGTAGCTTCCTGTCCGCAGGGACCTCCTCTGTCAAGCAAGTGTGGAGGTGATTCACCCACACCTAGAACTGTCACAGCTGTATGTCTACCTGATGTGAGGTCAAATCTAATGGCTAAGGGTCTTCCCCCAAGTATGCTCGATAAGGGTCTTCCTTTTTTTTTAAAAAAAAATTAAGGTTTATTTAACAGAAATATCTGCCTGTCATACTGGTGTCTATAGAGTGTTGCCAGGTGTACACCCTCTTGCCATGCATTTTTAGAGAGAGTCCACTGGCTGAGGCCTGTGACTGGATCCAATGTCCCCTCATGGGGTTAAGCTTTGATGCTGGAGTCCCTTTGTGGCCCCCCCATTTGGACCCATTGAGTCTATAGATATAACATTTATTTCATAAAAGGCACTGCTTCTTGCTCTGGCTTCTGCAAAGCAAGCGGGTGACCTTCATGCCTTGTCTGTGCATTCGTCTTGTCCACAGTTCTCTTTGGATGGCTTCAAGGTCATATTAGGCAAACACACCCAAATGCGGCGTATATGCCTAAGGTCATCCCTGAAGCCCATACTTTTATGGATTTTCAGCTTCTGAGTTTTTGTCCCCCTCCTTTTGCATCTGAGGAGCAGAGGAGGCTGCACTCTCTGTGTCTGGTATATGTGCTACACACATACGGACTACAGTCAGGAGTGTGCGTTTATGTGACCTGTTATTTGTCTGCTTTGCTAATCCAGCCAGGTGTTAAGCTCTGTCTAAACAGAGGCTCTCCCACTGGATTGTGGAGGTTATCGCCCTGGCATACAGCAGAAAAGGTCTCTCTTTGCCTCATGGTGTGAGGGCACATTCAACCAGGGGCAAGGCGACATCAGGGGCCCTATTTAAAGAGTGATATTTGTGCTGCAGCTAGCTGTTGCTTACTGTACCCTTTTTTTTTTTGTTTTATCATTTGGCTGTGACAGCTCCTTTGGTGGCTCGTTCTGTCCTTTCTGTTGGGTCTACCATGCACCAGGATGCTGGTGGTCTGACTCCAGTGGCTGCTCTGTGTTGAGTGTATATATGTCCCCATACAATATGTGTTGTATTGAGTGAATCGACTGAAAGGCGATGAAACTTTAAGTCTTTAACTTACGTACCCTGAAGAAGAGGAACAAGGTACAACAGGATTTGGTGAAGTGTGGCGATTAAACTGAAGTATGACTGTGACAACAGGAGTATATATGTTGGGGGGGGCCTTACGTATGTCATCACAGGTCATCTGCATTAAAGATGTGAATAGGGGTTTCTTCAGCCAGTACATGTGATATCCCATGCAGTATGTGTTGTGCCTCGTTCCTCACTTTCAGGGAACAGAAGTTATAGACATAACGTTTCGATTGTACAGCTTTGCCCTCTGAGGGTCCTTGAAGTTAAGAGCTCGTTTGGGTTTGTTTTGATATTTACACAAGAGAAGAAAAACCTCATTATTGATAATTGGAGAGGCTTCAAAATATCAGGACACCTCAAGAAAACCAAACCAGAGAAGTATTAGTCTCAATAACCGTGATCTATTGAGCCCTAATAGCATCTATAACTCATAATTACCTTAATAACTGTTATTTTAGCTTGTTTTTCCTCCTTTGAGGAAGGACTGTTTGTCACTAATGGCATCTTAAGTTGAAATTGAGTGCCTTGCCCAGAAGTAAACAGCATCTATCAATCATGACTTGAGGCCAAGTGTCAAAACACCCAAAAGCCAAGTGTGTGACTGTGTGTGGTAATTATGCACACAATGACCATCTTGAGTTGCTTTTTAACAAGTCATTTTTCATTGCATAGGAACAGACAAACTCAGCTGCTCCACATCACCTCCATCATCCTGGATGATGGTGAAAGGTAACAGAAAATCCAATGCTTAGATGTCTGTTTGACTTTGTCTGGACAGGCCAGGTTTGGATTTCCTGATGTCTATTTTAACACACAAAGGCTAATAAGTGCTCCGTCTTCTTCTGCTTATCTAATTAAGGGTCATGGATTTATCCCAGCTCTAATATGCTGAAAAGTGGAATACAACCTGGACAGGTTGCCAGGGTATCACAGGCCCAAGATAGAGAGTCAGACAACCATTCATAGCTTTATTTATTTAGTAATGTAACAAACAAGTCCATCCATTTTCTTCCACATATCCAATTCAGGGTCATGGAGGGCACTAGAGCCTATTCTAGCTGTCATGGGGCAAAGGGCGGGGCATACCCTGGGCAGGCTGCCAGTCTGTCACAGAGCCAGCACAGAGAGACTGGCAACCATTCACGCCTATGGTCAATTTAGAATCACCAATTAACCTAACCGCTTTGTGTATCTTTGGCTTGTGTAGGCTCCACACAGGGAGGCCTTCCAGTTTAGGCCCCCCTGCGTGGAACAGGATTCGAACCCGGAGCTTCTTGCTGTGAGGTGACAGTGCTAACCACCACACCACTGTGCTGCCCCATAGCAAAAAAGTGTTGGACGAAAATCCACACTTCCTGTTTTGTACAAAAACAGGCTGTAACGGCTAGCTGCAGTTAGTTTAGCAAATCAAAGTGGGTGTCTTCAAAAGGGGCTAGGGGTTCTGGCTCAAAACTTTTTTTCTGCATTTGCTCAAATTGTGTTTTCCTGCAGAACAGCGAAAGATGTAGGTTTCATGCTGGCAGACAAAATAGGCAATAAAATTGTCAGCCAGAGGATACTAACTTTACTTGATTAGCAACTTAAATGAAGAATCACTTTAGTCATTTTTTTTCTTCGATTTTGCAAATGAAAGTTAGTTTTCATGTAAAACTAAACAGTACTATAAAGAATGTTTGCAGTCTGATTCATCCTTTGTGGATAGTTTTCCCTTCATACCAAAGTGCGTAGCTCTGCTATTTCAAGGCACTAAAAAGGACCTCTTGACTGTGTTACTGTCAGTGGACTTATCTGATAAATAATATAGCTTGTTGTGTGGATTAGCCCATCCAAGAGGTTTGTGCTTGAAATTGTAGCATTTTATTAGTCTGTTACTTAGATTAAAAAGCAGATATGCTATAAGGGCAAAAGTATTGGGCCACCTACCCATTACACCTACAGGAGCTTTTATGGCATCCTATTCTAAATCCAAAAGCATTAATATGGAGCTGTCCCCCCCTCCTTTGTAGCTATAGCAGCTTCCAGTCTTCTAGGAAGGCTTTCTGCAAGATTTTGGAGTGTGTCTGTGGGAATTTTTGCCCACTCATTGCCTGGCTCACAATATCTATTTTAGTTCATGTCAAAGATGTTGGATGGGGTTGAGGTCAGGGCTTTTCCATACTAAACCCATCAAACAATGCCTTTATGGACCCTGCTTTGTGCACTGGGCCATGCTGGAATATAAAAGGGCCTTCCCCAGACTGTTCCAATACAGTTAGAAGCATAGGATTGTCCAAAATGTTTTGGTAAGCTGAAGCATTAAGATTTCCCTTCAGTGGAACTAAGAGGCCAAGGCCAACCCCATAGTTTTATCCCTCCTCCACCAAACCTTGCAGCTGGCTCAATCCAGTCAGGCAGTTAACGTTCTCCTGGCGTTCGCCAAACCCAGACTTATCCATCAGACTGTCAGATAGAGAAGCATAATTCATCACTCCACAGAACATGTTTCCACTGCCCAAGAGTCCAGTGGCAGCATGCTTTACACCACCCCACCCGATGCTGAACACTGTGCTTGGAGATGTAAGGCTTTTGCTCGGCCAAGGAAACCCATCCTGGTGCAGAGTTTTTGTGTCAGCAAAAACTGTTAGTAACATTTATATACCTCAGCAGTCAGTGACCCCGTTCTGTAACCTTCTGCGGTCTGCCGCTTGGTGGAAACTGAGTTGCCGTGGTACCTAAATGCTTCCAGTTTCCAATCATACCTCTTACATTTGATCACAGAATATCTAGGAGGGAAGAAATTTCACCACCTGACGTGTTGCGACGGTGACATCCTATTGCGGTACCATGCTCAAATCCACTGAGCTCTTTAGAATGGTAAACAAATGCTAACAAATGTTTGTAAGATGGCGAGGTGCTTGACATTACACACCTGTCACAATAGGACTTAATGAAACACCTGAATTCAATGATTAAGAGGTGTGACCTAATAATTTTGTCCATATAGTATATATCTGTTCTGTTTGTGAATGCAGCTTGCTAGCATTAGCTGATAAGTTAGCAGTGCACCCTCTTGACAGCTAACTTCATTTACATTATAAAGACGAACGTCTGAACTGACTTCTTTCAGGTTCGCCCTCGCCTGCATTGCTGCACAGCGGGCCTCGCTTAAAGCACACATCTTCTCCTGTTCCTCACAGGCAGACGTTAGCATTTAGAGAAGGACAGGCAGCGAGGCATCGTCCAGATAATGAAATGTATCCACGTTTGATCCTCTCATCATCTCCCAGTAATTGCTCTTGATTCCCCCTTTGTGTTTCACGCTTGACTCCCCACTTATATCAGGGCCCGTGTATGAAGACGTGCTCGTTCCCCCTATCAGTGACAGCAGAGTTCAGTGATTAACAAATTAAGGATCTTCTTTGCCTTAATCTGTCTCGAGGCTTTTTTCAGTTGGCTCCTGCAGAAACATGTTTGGCGATGACAGCACCTCTGCTCCTATATTTAATTGGATTAGAGGGTAGTCGGGATTAATACACTCTCAGACTGGCATGGGGAGGGGGGGGGCTGGATGAGGAAAAAACAGGTGATGAGGTCGTTTCAGAATTACCTCATCAACTTCTTTTACTGCACTGTTGAGACGTCAAGGATTTCTTTGGCATGGAGTATCATGGGAGGATGTGAAAGCCTGCGTGCGGGCGTATGGATTAATTTGGAGAAACATTAGGCTGAACCAATTAACGTCAAAGTAGAAACATTTCCTGATGTTAAACAGTGGGGATGAGGAAGTGCAAAGCTATTTTAAATTCGCTAGTTAAGTTAGACCAGGAGCCTGAACACGATGGGATACTTTTCATGGTTCAGTATCTTTTAAATCTTAAATAAACCAACACTAAATTCTACAGATTTTGGTAACGTTGAAGTCTTTCCAGACAATACTTACAAGTAGTGGTGTTAGAAAGTTAACATATGGGTAAATAACTTTTTTGTTTTTGCTTTTTTAGAGCGACTGAGTCATAGACTACATGCAAAAGGTCTAAAACGTGGAAATGCCTTAAACCTAGACTCTTTCTCATGACCAACAAGGGGCAACTCCGGTAGTCTTATTGTGTAGAAGCCCAGAAACATGGACGAAACCACGATATCACCTACCAGGGCGAATCTGGTTGCGGTAGGACTGCAAAAACTGAACTGTAGACAGTCAGAAGTTGACCTTATTTCCATGCAAAGCAGAAGTCAGGTCAGACCATCTGTTGCAAAGTGAGAAATGTAGATCAGAACATTACTATGACGGAATTTTTCTTTATTTTTTTAAAATCACAGCTAATCTGGTTAGTGCATTTTTGTGAACAGACCACACGTTTTCTTTCCAGATACAAAGACTCCTCTTACCGTAGCCTGTCTTTTAAAAAATAAACACTTTCAAGCAATTCATGGTTAGGTCCATCTACGTATTGGATGGTGAACTTAATGCATCGGACTGCTGGAAATCATCACCTTGGTGTTTCCGGTGTCAGTGTTGTCAGCTAGGGATGTTATATCCAAAGCTGTGAAATCAAGTTGCTCAGTAGAACGAAAGACAGGGTATGGAGATCGGAGTGCATTTTTGCCCTTCTTTTTATCCAGAATGTTTTGTTTATTTTGTTTAATTCTAACCACTAAAGAAAAAGTAGAAAACAATTCTTTCTCTTGCTAGAAAGTCTAACAACATCAAGGCAACAATCAAAAACTACATTACGGAGGGAACATATACAACGTCGTTCATCTTTCAGTTTGGAACTACTTTTCAACCATGACTAGACACTGACAAAAAAGCCACCAAATGGCATTTTTTCAAGGTTGAAATATTTGCTGGGAAAATGCACCTTCGGCTGCTCCCTTGTATTTTCCCCAAGGGGTCGCCACAGTAGATTAATCCGCATTGGTAATTTGGCAGAGGTTTTGTGCCGGATGCCCATCCTGATACAACTCTCCGTGGTGAGAGGGGCTTGTGTCCCCACCTGGAATTTTCAACTGGAATGCCCCAACAAGTTGGACTTCCCATTCGGCGAGTTGGAGCATCCACACCAACCCTGACTTCACAATCCAAAATGACAACAACACATTTCAGCAGCAGGACCTGTCATCTGTCCCACAATTATTATGTATTTATTAAGTGTTATTAAGTGCAAAAGAAACTGGCATTACACTTGTCATGGTTCCCCTGTCCTCCAGGTTAAAACTGTATTTGCATTCCATATTTTAAGTCACAAAATCTATATTGGGGTCAGGTTTTTTTGTTTTGTTTTTTTATATATGGACAATCATACAAGATCTTTGTAGTAAACACGTGAAATTCTTTAAAAAGTGGTGCACTTGCTTGTAATTAGCTTGGATTCACAACACTTAAAATTTAACTCAGTGGATTCCAGTGGTAAAGCAGATGACAAATCTGGTTCACCACAAAACAAAACAACAGCAAAACCACTGCGAAGATTCTTGAATCACTCCTATAGTATCATAATTTACTTGTCCACTCCCTAGACATATTCCAAAATGTGTTTTTACCAAAACACAGGAAGAGAAGGTACTGTGCAAAAGTCTTGAGCCACGCATGAGATTTATGTTTTCTCATGCTTCAATAAACTGCTACACCTATTTCCCATTTTACGAGTAAAATAACCAGAAATGAGGGGTTGCTCAAGACATTTGCACAGCACTACATGTCAAAATTAGGGCTAAATTGAGGACAGATTTATTTTTTGTAAGTAACCTTTCCATTTAAAATAAAGCTTCATATTTGAGTTTATTTGAACTCACAGTAATATGGGTCATTGTTTGTACATACTCTACGCCTCTGCTAGTTTACTACTTAGGTGGAAACCAATCGACAAACTTTGGGATAAAAATTTAAAGCACTGTGGCCGGTGACAGGTGCCTGTTTGGTCCAAATGTGGCCCACATAAACAGTTTTACTGATTCAGGGTGCTGCCAAAATTCAGCCACAGGTCTTCCATATACAGCATGGGTCACATGCCTGGTATGCTGCAACTTTTGGGTCACAGCTGGCCCACACGGCTTCTGCTGTAACCCATATTAACTCAGCTTCATCGCTTTTTGGCCACATCTGTCAGAAAAAAAACATATTTTCTAGTATTTTAATTGAGCCATACGTGTAAAAATAGGCCAGAGAAGAGTCAGATATTTTTACTGTGTGTGTGGCTATCAGCCAGTTCATTTCTGTTTACACAACTGGACTTCTCGCCTGTGTCAGCACCTTTTTGAAGTATTTTCTGTGCTGACAAGTAATATGTTTATTTGTGCCCAGATGTCAAACCAAAAGGTTTGTGCTTCATGTCTGAGGAGGGTGACTTATCTCTAACTATGCAGTCTATGGATGCACTTTACTGCTCAGGCCTGGTAGAGTTAACAAACCAATGAGTGACACATCTTTGCTTAATTGTTCTTCTGAAATTTTGTGTTTATTTTGAAACCTTGATACAGAAACTCATCTTCTTCAAACCTTAAACAGCTTATACCTGCTTCTTCTCTCCGTTCAGACATCGCCGCCGGTCTGTAAAAACACAACCATCAGTTTGCATCCATCTCATTCTTCTGTCTTCCACTCCCACCGGCCTCCTCCCCACTCTGTGTGTTTTATTTACTTGGCTGACATGCAGCCTTCGCACTGGCAGCTTTGTCTATCAAAAGGCACCTGCTCCTGGTGATTGTTTGCTCACCTTCCTGTCCAGAGCGCCGCAGATGAGTGTCAGCGGTCTTTTTCTCTCCCCACCTTCTTGTTATTTTTCCTCTCTGATGAAATGTCTTCCAGCCTGATGGCTGCCTGTGCAAACGTCAGGTCGGTTAGGCATCCTGAGGCACGCTTGCCTCTGGAAAAGTCACTGAGTTTCATCACTGCATCACGTTTACCACATTTTTTTTTTGGAGGAGTAGTTTGCTGAGACTCACACATGAGTGTGTAAGATGGAAATTCAGAGTGTTGCTCAAGGACATTACAAAATGTTCAAGTCTTGATTGATACACTGCCCACTATTGCTGGGGCTGATTCTGTAAACTTCCAGGTGCAGCTCCTGTCCACATGTTTTGTTCATGCTATGCTACAGACTTGCTCTCATGCTGGTCTGTAGTGTAGCAATAAAAGACTTTATTTTTTTAAATTCTTTTCCTCATGACCAATTCCTTTTCTGCCAAAGCTAATCAGTTATTGCAAATTATAATTTGCAGTAAAGGTAAACTGAGATTTTGAATAAACTGCTATTGCAGTCACTGAAACGCCTCTCTGGCATGGTAACTATAAATCCAAGCCATTTTAAAGCATATTATATGGAGTCCCCAGGTGGAGAAAAAAGCCCCCTCTATAATAGCAGGGTTGCTTCAGTAGGGCATCCGGTGTAAAATCTGTGCCAAATTGCCTATACAGATTCATCCGCCATGGCAACCCCTCGGGGGAATAAAAGTGAGCAGACAAAGGTACTTATTATAGAGAGTCCTCTGTGGTGGAGTGGTTCGCACATTTGCCTCAGATGTAAAAAGGTCCCTGGTTTGATTCTGGGTGGAGACACAAGCCAGTGCATTCCCAGCACCCAGCAAAATAAGGAAGTCAGGAAGGACATCTAGTGTAAAATTAGATTTGTCTCTGCTATGGGAAAAAAAGCTAAAGTTCTTATTTCTTAACAGTTTTCATTGTAACCACAATGAGCAGAATTTAAGTACCAATCTCACCACTAGGTGACTCTGTTTTAAGCTACTATCTTATTCTACTGTTAGCATCAGTTACACATAAACCAGCACAAAAAACTAAGTTTTTAAAAAGATTAGAGAATAAAAATTATTCTAAATACTGAGTGTAGAGGTTTACACATTCGCCTTA
>VUQH01081276.1:0-10075 GCA_015106775.1 Etroplus canarensis | reverse complement strand
TGTGTGCATGTGTGTGTGTGTGTGTGTGTGTGTGTGTGTGTGTTTGTGTGTATGTGTGTGTTTGTGTGTTTTATTATTGCAGATCGTTTGTGTTTAATTTTCACCCATCCACTTTGTTTAAACTTTTACACACATAAAACTTTTGTGCTATGGTAGCAATGACTGACCTTGGTTGCAGTTGAAGGTATCCTGCCAACAGTTTGACAGAGGTCTCTTTTATAATGATGCCTAGGGGAAAAACTAAGGACAGCTTTCTTATGGACCCGTGACTGGGAATTATTTATAAAGACTCCTTAAATGATGAGCATTATTGTATAGAAACATTCCATTGTCTGGCTACTTGTCCTAAACACAATAGTAAAACTGTAAAAATACATGCATTGTGTTCACGAGAGTACAAAAAAGCGCGTAATCTAATCTACAATGATTGAAACCGAAAGAAAAGGCAGGAAACAGTGGCATAGAGCTTTAAGTGTAAATGGTTTATTTTGCATCAGAGCTAGGAGTAGGATTTCCCAGAGGTGTTGAGAGGTTTCCTGGAGGAGTCATTGGAGAGTGGGTGGGGAGGAACAAGCGATGAGGAAGACAAGTTGAAAAAGAAGACCTGAAGCACAGGGAGAAGAGAGGAAGGGCAGGGAGCCTCAAGAGTAAGTTTATATTCTTTTATCACCAAGCCTTATAGTATGTGAATACATGTTGTAGAGCATATATGTATGTATGTGTATGTATATATATATATATATATATATATATATATATATATAGAGAGAGAGAGAGAGAGAGAGATACACACACATATATATACAATTTCCCCCATGGGATTAATAAAGTATTCCAATTACATAAAACTTGGGTCACATTCTTTGTTCAGCCTGAAACTCTGCTTGAGCCTGATTTTGAGTTGAGAAGCTGGGTTGACAGTATTGGATTTGGAGAATCCTGAAGCTTCCACTATATGAAGCTTATTTTGTTATTCTAAAAACACAATATCCGCTGCACCTCTGCGGATTTCATTTTGAACCGTCAGTTACCTCGTAACTACTTCACCAGCTCCCTCCTCTAAAAGATCTATTCACACATTATCATATTCTCTTGACAGTGCTGTATGTCACATATTGTGGAGATGAAACCCACAAAGTGGCCTCCTACACTCAATGATTGAAGATGCTATCACCACCATTCAATCTTGCTTCTCGCTGCTGTTATGTTTGATGAATAGCAGGCTTGACATACAGTTCCTCAGATCTCATTTGGATTGTGGCCTGTAGCTGGAGGGCCTTGGCATCATTACACTCTGACACACATGAACACATGCACAGATGACGCACACACATGCACAGACAAACATATAATCAAAAGCCTTCAGACAAGCACACAAACACTTATTAAACACTCATTTGCATCACTCAAAGTCTAATTTAGGTCACCCTCATTAGACTTCACTCTCCTCATCTTTTTCTCTGCCTCCTTGTTCCTGCCTGTCTGCCTTTGGAGAGCTATTGTATTTTACTAGAAAAAAAAAGGCAGGCGATGCGTTCAGCGCAAGCCGAGGGAAATTCTCCAGTCAGACTCGGAGGCAGGCCTACCAGTGGAGCCCACTATTGTGATGACAATAGCAAACTGTGGACGGTGTTAAAAGCTGTTTTCCCATACAGCGGCACTCTCTTATCCCTCATAAAATGAGTCCCACCTCCTCACCATAGCCCCATTTGTGTGATAACAGTCATAAAACTCAGTGAAGGCCCTGTGTGGATATGATGGAACGCTGAACCCCAGCATCATTCTCCTCCCAAGTTTTCTCATCTCGGTCGCCCACGCCGCTATGCTGATTATGCAGCAGCATAACAGATGTTTGTCTTACTTGTCTCTCCCACACACGGAAACATCAGCTACATACACTCATTCACCACAGCAACCCCCTGCACTAAGAAGCTCTCAGCAGATGTGTGGAAACTGAGCATGTGTCTGGAAGACACCGTCAGAATATACGTGTGGGAGGATAGACAGTTAAACCCAAGGGGTGTGTGTGTGTGTGTGTGTGTGTGTGTGTGTGTGTGTATTTGTGTGTGAGAGAGAGAGATAGAGAGGGAGCGAGAGAGACCAACTTTTAATCACCTAGGTAAGTTCACAACAAGCAGCTTCTACTTCAACACAAAGAGGAAGGACACAAGAAGCTCACCAGCATAGAAGATAATAGGTCAACCACCTCATCAAAGAGCAATTTCACTTTAGGTGTTAGAAAAAACATTATTCTGTTTAATACTGAAAGTCTGTAAGGTTTGATGCAGGAAATACACCTGCTAGTCATCTTTTGATTCAGGTATTTGGTAAGTAAATTTGCCGCCATAGTGCATCTGAAAATGTCATGTAGCCAGTGCTCATGCAACCTATGGTAGGCCTTTTTACTGTTCATCTTCTTTCTTGTTTAAATCACAAAGTAGACTGTGACATCTAGGACTGCAACTATTGATTTATTTGGTAATCAAAACTAATGATTATTCTATTGACTAATCAAATAGTCAGATAAGAAATGTGAATTCTATTTTTCCCTCCAGCTCAAAAATTTAAGTTAAAGCATTAAAAACAGCACTGGATTATTGAGCACTGACGCACTGATGAATCTGTTGTAAAACTTCTGATCTGTACCTATTAAATTTGATGTAAATTGATGCACAAAGTTTCCTCCATTTTAACCGTAGCAGTATTAGGCAACCACTGAAAATGTGTGCTAGTTTAGTTAGTTTCTGATGGGTTATTTGACTTTTTGTAAATATTCTTTTTAAAATCGAAATGCATAATAGGACAGCATGTCTTTTTTTTCTCCAGCGTGTCTCATCAGCCTACACAATGGTCTAAAAACAATCACAAGAAACAGCAACATTTCAGCACTAAACTGCCCCCATGTTATTGTTTTAAAACAATTTACAAATAAATGCAACCTCTGTAAGAAACAACATAGAGTTAAAATTTTGTACAACTACTTACTAAATGATTTGCTATGAATCAGGAGCAACTTCATGGCACTCTTGATCTTCTATATAATAAAACACTCATTGAAATTGAGCAGCAGAATGCCTGTCCTTACACCTATTAGCCATGTTTGACTGTGATAAACACTGACAATAAACACAAGGAACAAGAAAACTACACAAACGAGGCTGAACAGCAGACTTACCCTCATTATGTTGCGCTAAACCTCTGCCAAATTACCAATGAGGATTAATCCGCTGTGGCAACCCCTTGGTAGCGAATACAAGGGAGCAGTCGAAATCATACAACATGGGGTGTGCTAAGCCGATGTGTCTTCCTCAATGGCACCAGCAAATCATGCCTGCTATATGTAATATACAATTATGATAAAAAGTATTCACCCCCTTGGATGTTTTGCACTTTTATTGCTTTAATCAGTGAAATCATGGTCAATATAGTTTCGCTTTTTTGACAAGAATTTGCAAAAAAGCTTATTTCATGTCAAAGTAAAAACAGAGTTTTGCAAAAGAATTCAATTTATTAAAAATATATAATGTAAAATAAATGTTTGCATAAATACCCCCCTTTAGGTCAGTATTTAGTAGATGCACCTTTGGTTGCAGTCACAGCACTGAGATTGTGTGAATATGTTTGAATCAGGCTGGCACATCTGGACACTGACACGTTTCCCTATTCTTCTTTGCAAAACTGTTCAGGTTGCTTAGGGCTTGGGTGTTAAGTCCAACTGCAACTTTTCAATTGGAATTAGATCTGGACTTTGACTTGGCCAATCCAGAACATCCCTCTTGTTGTTTTTGAACCATTTCTGTGTAGATTTTGCTGTATGCTTCAGGTCATTGTCTTGCTGGAAAATATATTTTCTCCCAAGCCATGCAGACTGAGTCAGATTATCCTCCAGGACTTGGTGGTATTCTTCTGCATTCATGTTCCCCTCTACCTTTGCAAGCCTTCCAGGGCCTGCTGCTGAGAAGCATCCCCAGAGCATGATGCTGCCACCTCCATGCTCCACAGTGGAGATGGTGTGTTTGTGGTTATGTGTAATGTTTGGTGTTTGTCAAACATAGCGCCTAGTCTGATGGCCACAAAGCTCAATTTTTGTCTCATCAGACCAAAGAACCTTCTTCCAAATGACCATGGAGTCTCCCACATGCCTTTGGGTGAATTCCAGGAGCAATTTCATATGAGCTTTTCTCAACAGTGGCTTTCTCTTTTCCACTCTCCCATACAGCTTCGACTGGTGAAGAACCCGGGCAACAGTTATTGTATGTACAGTCTCTCCCATCTGAGCCACTGACGCTTTTAACTCCTTCAGAGTGGTCATAAGTGTCTTGGTGATCTCCCCCAACAGTCTTCTTCTTGCCCGGTCACTCAGTTTGTGAGGACGTCCAGCTCTAGGCAGATTTAGACAAGCGCCATACTCCTTCCATCTCTTAATGATGGATTTGACTGAACTCTGTGGGAAGTCCAGCGAGTTAGAAAACTCTTTGTAGCATCTCCTGACTTCTACTTTTCAATTATCTTTTCTCTGAGTTGCTTGGAGTGTTGTTCAGTTGTAGCAGGAATACTGATGAACCAGAGACTGGACCTCCCAGACACAGCTGTTTTTATACTACAATCACTGACACACATCGACTGCACTCAGGTCATCTCTATTTCACTAACTGTGACACTGCTGGAATCAACTAGCTGGACCTCTGTTGAATTAGGTCAGTTCCTTTAAAGGGGGAATATTTATACAAATAGTAATTTTGTCTTTTATGTTATGCATTGATTGACTTTAGTTTGTAAAACTTTGTTTTCACTTTGACATGACAGAGGCATTTTTTAATCAACTTCTTGTAAAAAAGAAAAAAAAGCAAAATAATTTATTAAAGCAATGAAAGGGTTAAATCCTTTTATACGCATTGTAGTGCAAGCATGCTGTAATACAAAAAATATTGCAGTGACAGCTGAGCAATAGTGGAATGCTTTAAATAATGAAACACAGCAAAGAATTTACATCAAGAATTTTTTGTAATCTAAAACAAATGGACAACTTACAGTAGTAAAAATTAGATTTAGCGCTTAGGCATTAGAACAAAATCTACAAAAAATCATTTCAGACAACACCAGCCAGAGGATTTTAACAACATTCAGCTGGAAAAGGACAGAAACGTTACTCTTCTGCTTTTCTTACCTGCTCTTTGGAGAGGACACCACTTGAACCATCTCAGGAGTCAAGGATCTGAAGCATCTTTTGGAATGACTGGCAGTGGTTTGCACATGGAAAACACAGTTAAATATGGCTGCTTGGAAGGCTAATTATGTGGATAGAACTGACTGATGTCACTCATAACCTTCACATTCTTGGATTCATGCATGGATTGGTGGACATTGACAGAAAAGTGGTGAACAAGTTTGTCCAGACAAACGATCATGCACAACTTTTCTTTACAAGCAGTGAACTTAAATGGTGAGTGCATTTTGTATTGTTGCAAGGCTGTTTTGACGGTAAGCTAAGGACCTAAAAGCAACGTTTCCCTGCTGTGAAATGTTGCTTACAACATCATTTATTGCTCAAAACGTCTAAATTTATAATTTGATATTCTGTAACAGGGTAGTAAATCTGAGTTCTGCGAGCTCAAATGCTATTCTTAATAACACATACATCTGTTTCCACTTCCATGTACTCCTGTCCCTGTTATGACAATGTGTGCTTATGATTTAACTAATGAGGTGAATTTGTATTTGGATTCAATGAGCAAGTACTTTGTACTTTTCTATTTATTGTGCCCCACTAGGCTTTCTCTGCCAGAACCCCGAACATTCAGAGTTTTTCAGACTCAGAATCCTTTATTAATCCCAGGGGGACAATTATTTTAATGGAAAATCAGAAATGAAATTTGTTTTTAGTCAGTATTAGCAAGTTTATTCAACCAACTACAGAAAATGTAACATTAACAGGCAGCAAACAGAAAATGTGAACTTGTAGACAGCTCACTCAGTTGTAGAAAAGCCTGAATTTGGATGGGGGATTAGCTAATCCAGGTCAGAATGTTGCTTTATCTGCCTGGCTGAACTTGCTCCACAGGGCTCACTTCATTCGTCAGATTGTGCAAGCTCACTAGCCACTCTATAATCAATACTTTAAACAAAAGTGTTTGAGGGAACTTGACCTTTACCAGCCAACAATAATGGGCCCAGTTACTCTTCAGCTTCCACTCTCTCACATACACCAGTAAATGTTTGAATTGAAGACATCAATCAAACAATCTGTGAAATGTTTGACCAAATTTTAAGTTGAACAATGCAATTAAAAATTCAATTAAGGTTATCGCTAAATGCTCATAAAGAGACGCCATTAATCATTAACAAAGTACGCTCCCATCTTGCAACAGAAAAAGTGTTCTAATTAGTTTTATTATTGATATGCATATTCCGGCATGCTCTCACTGATTTCAGTGAGTCTGTAGCACCAGGGAAGTTTCGTGTATTAAATAAATCATGCGTAAAACTGACACACACTTGCCTCCAGCTACAATAGATATAAAACACACCACCAAGGGCAGAAGCTAGAAGGCAAAAACAAACAGCTGCTTCTCATTGTCAAGGAGACTCTGAGGGACGTGTTGCCCTTAAGCAGATTTACAGTGCCTGTTGGTATCAGTATCTATGAAGAGTTACATGTTTTCACACTAAAGTTGTGGGTCTAAGTGACATTTAATAATAGATATAGCCTAGAGCATAGAGCTTATAGCAACAAAACCTACACTTTTGTGGGCCATTAGTTGCTTTTAGTGAATTGTTTGCCACTAAAGATTGCCATATGGGAATGACTCACTCTTTCAAAAGTGAATAGGTGTACTGCACTCAAAGTCAGTGTCACTGCACATTTTAAAATCAAATGTAATACTTTTTATGAGCTCATTAGGAGTGAAACAAAGAAAACTGGATACAAAATCCAGCAATGTATGCTGTTTTAGTTCTGACACAAATATGTTTCACTGAAACATCATCTTGAAAAATGTGTGAATGTCATTGTTTATAGGAACGGGGTTGACTTATTATGTGCTGAGCAAATTAATGACATATGTGGGTGAACAGAGCCCGTGGCATTACATCCAGCAACAACATTACTGTTGGAATCAAACCAGAGCTTACTGTAAGATGTAATAGCGGCACACTCTATTGCTCTACTGATTTCTTTTCTTAAGAAATATTTTCTGATTGAATATGGGATTTCACTGTAATTCCCTTTGTTACAAAGTTTTTCAACACTTCTTGCAAGTCCCATCAAAATGTATTATCTATGTTATTTGTTTTAGAGCCATACACCATTAATTTTTTAGGTTCTTAGGTTCCTAGGGCCTAGCTTCTTATCTCTTAAGCTTCATTATATCTTAAGTGCATCTTTTAAGGTTCAATCTAAAGTATAAATTAGATCTAAAAATTAAAGACAAGTCAAGCTTTGACTACTGTCTAAAGTCAAGCTAAATGATCTGCTAGCATTGTAGTGATAGCTGGAAGCTCCAGGTGCCTGTATCTGTGTTTGCCTTTCAGTCAGAGGTGCAATGGATCAATCTTTAAGCTAAAATTGTTAAAATGAACGAGTAATTAAAAGTAAGTAAATACTCTCTCCTATTTCCCCAAGGGGTCGACACAGTGAATGAATCTGCCTAGGTTTTTTTTCCACAGATTTTGGACCAGTGGCCCTTCCTGAAACAACATTATGGAAGGGGCTTGTGACTCCTTATGCTCTTGAACCAGGGATCTTTGGAATGTAAGACAAATGTGTAAATCACTAGCTTACAGAAACAAAAAAACCCAACCATATAACATCTTCCAAATAGCCCTATACTTGCACTACAGATACATTGAGAACATAGTTAATTGCAAAAATTAAAGCAATTTTTTTTCAGTTGTAGTAGGATGACTATTTGGTATATGTATTATGCTGACTCTATTACTGACCTGCTTTCATTGCTTGATCAGTAGAAGTAGTGTACGTCTTGCCCTGCCCTGCTTTCCTGACTAAGAGCACTTCCTGTTTTCCGCTCACCTTATTGCCGGGGCTGCCTGTGGATTTTTACTCCCTAACAAGCCTCTGTCTCTTGGATTGCTGGTTGTGGTTGGATAAACTCCTTATAGGCCACCTACTCCCTGAATCAGAAGACAGCACCTGATCAGCATGTAATGTTAGCTCACTACGATGCTAGATTTGCTTTGCTTGTAGACCCAGTCACCCTGAAATATTTTACTCAGTTTTGTGTAATCTGCTGAGTCTTTTTAAACAATCTGAGCTGGATCTGTGGTTGACGGAATAATAAAAATGATATAATAATAATCAGCATTATTATTATTATTATTATTATTATCATCGTTATTTTGTTACACTTCCACATACTTCCATAAGGGGTCCCCAGAGCTTTTCATCTCCTCCCATCTCAATCTATCCCTTGCATCCTCTTCTGTGATGCCGAACCTCTTCATGTCCTTCTTCACTACATCGATAAACCTTCTTTGTGGACTTCCTCTTTTCCTCCTTCCTGACACCTCGATTATCATCCTTTGTCCATTATATCCAGTATCCTTCCTCTGCACATGTCCAAACCTTGCTTGTCTGACTTTGTTTCAAAAGGGTCCCATTTAATATTGGTTCTCTATATATATTCCTCTTAAACTGATCAGGTGCAAGGTCTGGACTGAAAAAGATTGAAAAAGTATCCAATGCCCAAAGGAAGACCTTCTGAAAGCCTGAAGAGCTATTTCTCAAGACCACTTCAAAAATGATAAGGAAGTCTGGCTCCTTTGAAGGAAAATATAAAGAAATACAGGTTGTCTAAAGACTTTTGCACAGTACTGTACTGTTCAAGCTGACATATTTTTGACCTATTTTGGCTGTTAAATGCACATAAAAATAGGTCTGAAAACTGCAGCACTCCCTGTAGCTCTGCATATCTACCATATGCTTGAAGATTGGTGCCAATGTAGTACTCCTTCCATCTTCTTAACACACTCTTCACTAGTTAGTACTTTCCATCTCTATCAATCTGCTGCAAATTTCCAACTCTGTCTAGCCACTCAACACAGATCCTTCTTTCTTTCCTTATTGTCCAGCCTCTCATACAACTTACTAAAAGCCTTTTCCTTTGTATTTGCCATTTCTCTTTTTGCTGTGTGCCTAGAATCTAAGTGCTCCTGTATATTTTCTTCATTTTCCTGGCCATCCCACTTTTTCTTTGCCAACCTCGTCCTTTTAACGCACTTCATCATTCCACCACCAAGTTTCCTTGTCTTCTCTGTCCAGACACATTAAATACCTCCTTGGCCATTTCCCTCATCACTTCAGCTGCACTTTCCCAGTCATCTGGTATCTCTTCACTACCACCCAGAGCCCGTCTCAACTCCTCTCTGAATTCAGTGCAACCGTTCTTCCTTCTTCGACTTTCACCATTCAATCTTTGGGTCTGCTTTCACTCGCCTCCTCTTCTTGCTTCCCAAAGTCATCTTACAGACCACCATCCGATGTTGCCTAGCTACATTCTCCCACCACCACCTTGCAGTCTCCTACCATATTTCATCTGAATGCACCTTGCTCCACTTTTTATAGGTCACCTTATGTTCCTCCCTCTTCCTGAAATGTGAGTTCACCACAACAATTTTCGTCCTTTTCACAAAATCCACTACCATCTGTCCCCTCACATTCCTCTCCTTAACACCATACCTACCCAACACCTCCTCTGGTCCCTTCACCTACATGCCCATTGAAGTCTGCTCCAATCACCGCTCTCTCTCCCCTGGGAATACTCTCCACCACTTCATCCAACTTACTCCAGAATTCCTCTTTCTCTTCTAACTTGCATCCAACTTGTGGGGCATATGCACTAACAACATTCAGCATCACACCTTCAGTTTCCAGCTTCAAAGTCATCATTCTGTCTGACACTCTCTTCACCTCCAGAACACTCTTCACATACTCTTCCTTCAAGATGACCCCTACTCCATTTCTCTTCCTACCTACGCCATAGTAGAACAGTTTGAATCCACCTCCGATGTTCCTGGCCTTGCTTCCCCTCCACCTGGTTTCTTGCACACACAATATATC
>VUQH01081275.1:0-20296 GCA_015106775.1 Etroplus canarensis | reverse complement strand
CTATATACTGTGTATACTGTGTGTGTACTGTGTGTATACTGTGTGTGTACTGTGTGTACTGTATGTATACTATGTGTGTACTGTCTGTATACTGTGTGTGTACTGTGTGTATACTGTGTGTGTACTGTGTGTATACATGTGTACTGCGTGTACTGTATGTATACTGTGTGTACTGTGTATACTGTGTGTATACCAGCAGGTAATGACCTGCTCACAGTATATCTGCAGTTTTACCAAAGTACATATAAAACTAAATGTCCACTTTGTCCGTCGGACTTACGTCAGAGTTACGCACACCTCTCCGCTCCGGTAATTGGCCGGTGCGGCTCCGCCTCCTGCTAGGTAAAAGTTTGGGGCGGAGTCAGCGTGCAGCGCTTAAATGCGAGCGCGTACCGGCGGACGGAGCTGGGTGCCTTCTGGACAGGCTGGGAATTGTTAGCACGCAGGGAGCGGCTAAAGGAAATACAGCAGCATGCCTTCAAACAAAGACGATGGCGGGTGGAAGAAGTTCCTGTGGAATTCGGAGACCGGGGAGCTGATGGGCCGAACCGGGAGCAGTTGGTGTGAGTATGCGTGCGGACCGGCCGGAGCGCGTCCGCGGCTGCCGGAGCGCGCCGGCCACCTGTTTGAGCTGAGTGTTTCTGTCGCTAACTGCTGCGCGCGTGTCCAACCGAGACACCGAGTGTCGCTGTCCCCGCTCGGTTCCGGCCGGGAGTCACTAAAGAGCTCCGTGACGGCCGGACGAGGCGCCGCTTCTAACCGTCCACTCAGGGGCCGCACGCGCTGCACAGCCCGCTGATGATTGGCCCTCAGTCCGCCTCATTGTTGTCGGGTAAAAACGTCAAGTTGTCTTTAAGCAGGCAAAGGGTTAAAAATGCATCATAGTCCAAGGTGAGCCAAGGTGATGGAGCCTCACCGTGAAGGAGAGGCTCGGGGTTATCGATCGGTGTCCGGTTGCTGTGATCGGATGTCGGTAACCTAAAGACCGACACCGCTCGTTAAACTCAGGCCGCCTTCTCCCGTTTCCCCGGCGGCGGCAGTGCGCATGTCCTTGCACCTCCGCTCAATGTCACAGCTCCTCAGTGCTCCTCAGTGTGGGCAGCTGGTACAGTCCTCATACACGGGCTCAGGGCTGAGGGAGCCCCGGCTCAGGGCCGGCTCAGGGCTGAGGGAGCCCCGGCTCAGGGCCGGCTCAGGGCTGAGGGAGCCCCGGCCGCTGCAGGGGCTCCTCAGGTGAGGCGCTCCGGTTTGTCCTTCTCAGGTCATCTGAAAGTGCTGATGCATCAGGGAAGTGTGCCATGCGCAGTGAAGACGGGACATGCGGGCCGACACAGGGACCACTTTAACAGCTGAGCAGTTTTTAAGCTTGGTGTGATTATTCCATGGCTCAGGCGGTTCACATGTGTGGACAGATTTGTAGCAGTCAGAGGACAGTGTGGAGTAATGTGTCACATATTAATGAGTGCAGGCTGCCGTGACCTTGTGACATTGCAGCCAGAGGACATTAGTATGGGCTGAGCCTCCATAGGTGAACCTTGGTAGTTACATTTAGCTGAGCTTTCTTTGCACTTTGCACTGCTGATGGTGGTTTTTTTTATTTACAGGAAAACATGTCCCAGCTGTGAGGACACATGTCCCAGCTGTGAGGACACATGTCCCAGCTGTGAGGACACATGTCCCAGCTGTGCAGGACCCCCATCACTAGAGCTGAGGGGGACAGTGATCTTGTGTAACCTGGCTCCTGCACAGTTTATCTCTGCCTGTTTGTTGAGTAGTGTCCCCTGACGAGCCGGGATCATACAGTGAGCGCGCGCAGCTCTGCAGCGCTGCAGCTCTGTCTGGTCAAAGGTTCGATCTCTCACACACACAGACACACACATACACACACACACTGCAGGGCGTTTTATGGCACAAGCCGGGGGTTTTGTGTGTGCTGCTGCTGCTGCTGCATGGTTTGTCACTGTCACTATCAGAAATGGAGAGGTCACTATGAAGCGGTTATCTGGACTGTCTTGTTTTATAGTCCCGTGAAGCCAGAGTGCACGTAAGAGACCGGGACGAAGTGGCTAATGCATGCTGAGACCCAGCTGCCATAAGTATGTGGACACATGACAGCGCTCCGGTGCTGTGGATCCTGGCATCCTGCAGTTTTATAAGGATGTTGGAACACAAACGGGGAAACTAAAGTAGCGACATAGAATCAGCTGACCCTGTGCTCCCAGCAGTTGTGTAACTGTTATCCTCTTGTAGTGTTGCTCAATCATAATGTTGCTCTCGTAAAGTTGCCGTGCACACGTTATCTGTGGTGTGTTGTGTGTGTCTGTAGTTTGCTGTGACAGTGGGATCCAGGTGGCTGGGTGCTCTGTGGCGTCGAGCTGTAATCTCAGCAGTTTCTCCTTGTGGCTCTCTGTGCACTGACTCTCCTTATCTTTTCTCTCTCACAGTCAAAATTTTCATCTTCTATGTCGTTTTCTACGGATGCCTGGCTGGGATCTTCATCGGCACCATCCAAGCCATGCTGCTGACCCTGAGTGAATACAAGCCCACCTGGCAGGACAGAGTCGCACCCCCTGGTAAGAACTGCTCGCTCCTCCGGTCTGCTGGGATGGAGGCGAGCTCAGCCTGTAGACCCGCTGAATAAAGCAAAGCTTAACATGCAAATGGACAAAGTGCCAAAGGGGTTAATGTGATCGTGGTTCCCACGTCAGAGCAGCGGGTAAATGTTCTCAGCCGGGCCTGCAGACTGAGCCGCACAGGGTTTGTAGTGAGTTTGCCCACGTGACCGGCCCGCGTTTCATCAGATTCAGGAGCAATGCGAAACATCACGGTCACATGACTGCATAATTACACGATGCCCAGTGGGTTTTCTGCAGGTCTGCAGCGTGTCCTCTCTCAGCTGCTGTAGTCTGGACCTCAGAAGTGACGCGAAACAGCCTCAGAGTGTCGTCGTTCCGACACCATCTGCTGACAGACAAAGGCAGCTTAGATATGCTTCCATTCAGAGTCAATGACTGACTGAAAAGGCTTATCAGACCCTGAACAGGCCTGCCTGGATCTGACGGTGTGCCTTCAGAGCACCTGTATTCACAGCGGTGCTCGGTCTGGCCTCAGGTTACATGGCTGCAGGTTGTTTTGGAAATGAGCTCTCCATATATGTGCACGTCACGGCCCCGGTGCGGCCTCCCCTGTGTACACAGCTCGGTTTCCATGACGGGGAGGGCGGGCTGGGCTTTACGGGCCAAACTCAGACTGATTTGAGCCACCGACAGGCAGCCTCTGAAGGAGGACTCATTCATTTAAAAGCCTCGGGTCAGCTGTTTCATATTAAATCTACTGTCAGTGACCTCATCTGTAGCCAACCGGTTATGATAAAATCCTAAACTGCGGTCTGTGTTGCAGTCTTGACATTTTTAGAACGGGTTTCATATCTACAGTTCTGATCGGTTTCGTCTGAGTCGACACGCGGAGCCCGTATTCAGCATATTCAGCCCATCCCAGGCAGGAGGAAACAGTATCTGTCCTTGCGCACACGGACGTAACACTGATGTTGGTTTAAAGTCTGAATCTGCAGATGTTGACAAAAATCCACATTTTCCTCAAATTCAGTGTTCTGGAGTGTGTCGGTGTCATTCATCAGCAGATAATTAATCAGATGTTCTGGACGCACATGGAGTTTGGATTAAAAAGACGCAAAGTAGTGTCCAGATAACTGTGAGCCAAACTGCAGTTCTTCTAATGGCCACTTGGGGCTCTAAAAGCAAGTCAGTCCCCAGGGACTCCCATGTTAAAATGTGCGTTCCGCTCCAAACTGTAGGTGGTTCTCATGTATCTGACACACACAGAGGCAGCAAACCAGCTGATGAGACGTTAACTGTAGCTTCTCATCTGAACACGGCTGCTTCTGCCTCCAAACCTTGGACTCGCGCGGCGTTGGGTGAAAGCTGAAAGCACTAACGACCGTCACGTTGTACTTGCAGGCCTTACACACACCCCACGGTCAGACAAGGCTGAAGTCTCCTTCACCCCCAACGCCGTGGAGACCTTCCTGCCTTACACTAAAGCTCTGAGGGACTTCCTGTCCAACTATGATGATTCCAAACAGGCGGACCAGATGCAGTTTGAAGACTGTGGAGGTAGGTGTCACTGTATTTGATGACCAAAGGTTTGAAGCGGGAGCGTTATATTTTTAGAGATCGGTTTGCCTTCACAGAGCTTCAGTCTGACAGTTTGGTGTCCTTGGCGAAGTGAAGGACGGTCAGCTGTCCCTCAGGGTTTCATACTGTCCATTCAGAGTCTTTGTCATGAGGTTAACCCTTCACCTGTCCCTCCAGTTGAACCTGCAGACTATAAGAACCGGGGCGACCTGGAGTCTGAAATGGGTGTCAGAAAGGCCTGCCGTTTCTCCAGGACCTTGCTGGGACCCTGCTCTGGCCTCGATGACGCAGAGTTTGGTTTCAGGACGGGCAAGCCGTGCTTCATCGTGAAGCTCAACAGGATTGTCAACTACCGTCCAAGGGTAACTTTTAGCCGTTAACCTTCTTTCTGTTTTAAGCCCCTGTCGCACCTTGACAATTTAACCAGCGTACGCCGACGCAGTCGAATCTCTCTACAACGCTGGCATACACAGAGCTATGTTTTTTAAAATTATGGACTTATACATAACTTATTAGTAACTTATATAGAACGTTTTGCAGAAGAATGCATAGCGTGTCGTAGCCTGTTCGCAGTACAGCATCACCATCGTGCCAAAGAAAAACTCTCATGCATGGAGGAACCATCACCCTCACCCTCACCCTGTGATGGAGATGATGCAGGTTCCAGCGCCTCGCGGGCATCATCGGCGGCATCATAGCTGCGTCCGTGGCCGACACCTACTCTCAGCCAATACTTCATCATATGGTAGCTGTAAGTTAGAAACACGTTCAGTAAGTGCTGTGGTCGTCCAGAACATGTCAAATACGTCAATATGTGTTGGAGATAAGTTCACTGTAAGTTACACATAGGTTCAACGCATGTTACTCATAGGTTAGATACAAGTTATGGGTACAGTAGACATTATCATCTTGTATTTTGACTTATGAGTAACTTACAAGTGTCTAAATATGAGCCATACGCTGGAAATTTGGTGCATGCTCAAAATTTTCCAGCGTGCTTCAGCGAGCTCTTAACTTATACAAAACTTACCACTAACTTATTCCACGTACGCCAGCGTATTCGCCAAATTTTTCATACATGGGGCATATGCTGGTTAAATCAACAAGGTGTGACAGGGACGTTGAGTTGGAGACAAAAAGACCAGAAGAGTCAAATATTAAATAGGAAAATGAAAATTGTCTGTTATTTCATAAGTTACCAAAGAGCAGTAGTGGTGCTGATGCTGTGGGTGTGGAAGGTCTCCGGGTTTCTAATGACGTGTTTGTCCTCCCTGTTCAGCCTCCTACCTCCAACGAAAGCATTCCCGAGGAGGCTCAGCCCAAGGTGCAGCCCAACGTGATCCCCCTCTACTGTGCCAGCAAGGTACACGCCTTATTTTTGATTCATTTCAGCGCTTGTTACAGTGTCATTTCTGAAACTCTCCGTGACGGATGTGCCTGAACTCATTTGCCTGTCCTCGTCCTTCCAGAAAGAGGAGGATGCCGATAAGATCGGAGAGATCAAGTACCACGGTATCGGTGGCGGGTTCCCCCTGCAGTATTACCCCTATTACGGCAAGAAGCTGCACCCTTACTACCTGCAGCCACTGGTGGCGCTGCAGTTCACCAACCTGACCCGGAACACTGAACTGCGCATCGAGTGCAAAGTGTTCGGGGACAACATCGACTACAACGAGAAGGACCGCTACCAGGGACGCTTTGAAGTCAAGCTCCAGGTTAACGACTCATGACCGCCATCAGGACCACAGCACTTTCCCTGACCTCCCTCCCCTTCTTCCTGCCATCCTCTGCCCTCTTAGTACCAGTCGGTTGTAGGCGATGACAAGTGAGAGGGGTAGGCTGTAGCTGTGAAGTTCAGCACACTTAGTCTTGACTTAATAAAGGGGGGGAAAAAATCTGTCTTCTTTCATCACTAGCTTCTACATTTCTGTCTCGCCTTAGAATGTAATTTAGGGGAAACGTAGCAATAGGCCCAATGAAAATATTTATTCTGCTGTAAATGAGACTCTTCCACAAGCCATGGGACGTGGTTCGTTGATTGTGAGGTGTAATTCCATGTGTGACGTAGCGCGCTGTCTGTCCCTCTGCGCATCGCTGCCTCGTGTGGTTTTTAGTAGCTAGATTCGGAGCGCGCGGTCCCCTCAAGCCACGCCGTTCCTCATTTTATTCTGCGAGCAAGCTTCAGCAGTACTAGGCGCGTGTGTCTGACACGAGCGCACACACACACACTCATTTTACAGAATGATTAAAACGCTTCACTCTTCTGATCTGTGTAAGGAAAATGCTGCACTCCAGGAAACTTCCTTCCTCTTTTATTTCTTTTACATGTGATCATGGGAGACCTTTACCTTCTGTTAACGTGCTTAAATGTGTGACGGGGTTTTATGACTTTGTTTCTTGCCTTTTTCCTTTTGATTTTTGCCTTGAATGTAGTCTTGTGTGTCCAGTTCGTTAGACACTGGCCTGTTGTAAGGGCAATGGTGCTAACTAAAGCTTTCTTCTTTTTCGTTTTTTACTGGATGTATCACAGCCTTGTTGGGGAACTCTGAATGTTTTAAACCATGAAACATGTTAGGAGAATTTTATATTTATGCAGTTGTACATTTTTGTTTCTTTGGAGAATATTGTAATGTATAAATGCAATACCAAAGTGGTGAGTACGAGAGAGAGTCTTTATCAGGAGCAATGCAGTATGCCTTTGTAGGATGTCAGCATGTTAAGTGCTAAAGTCTGTCTTGCCTTGCAACCTTAACTGGTTAACTTTCAGTTTGTTTCGGCCATGAATGTAGATCAGTGTAGAATGAAGAGCTAACGGGCAGTTAAATTCCACAATATTACGTCCATGCATTTCCAAAAAAAATCCGAGTTCTTGTAGAGCTCTGTGCTTCGATGAATGATGTTGGCTTTAATACTCTGTAGGATCTCATGTTGATGTAAAACACTCAACTGCAAATTTGACACGAGTCAACCTTTCATCAGTTCACCCACCTCTGTCATTTAATCAGTGATGGAAACCAATAAAGTCCTCGTGGACCCTTCTCCTGTCTTTTGTCTTTCGTCCTCATGTGCGTCACTGCAGATCTACATGATGGTGCTCAGGGCCTTTCCCACCCTCTGCTGCACGATGCTCAGCAGGAAGTGACCTGTGTGTGACAGGTGTACTGCTGTTATCAAGCTCTGAATGCAGGAGGGGTAAATGGTGCTTACACACACACGTCTCAGGCCAGCTGTCATGAAGACCACCCAGCACCATGAAGGTGTTCCCTGCAGACTTTCTTCCCAGTGAGTGCTCTGCGTTTTTAGCATTTTGAACAGGAATGAGGAATTTCGAGCTGAATTCACCTGTTCGTATCCGTTAATCAAACAGAACGTTCAACCGTGTCTTCCTTCAGCTGCCCCCTGTCAGGGGTCACCACAGCGGGTCATCTGCCTCCATCTCACCCTATCCCACGTCCTTCACACCAACCCTCTGCATGTCCTCCTAACACTCCTTCCCCTTCTCCTCCAGAGGCAGTCGTCGTTAACCCGGGCTGCGACCGAGCCGATTGATTTGGCAAAGATTTTACACCGGATGCCCTGTCTGACACTACCCTTCCCATTTACCTGGGCTTGGGGTCGGCACTAGGAGTACACACGTTTGTGGGCCCCTGTGAGTTCAGAACATTGAACCGCAAAGTCATTTTTCTGTTCGGCAGTGCAAGGAAATAACTAGAACCTGACATCTTCATCAAGAAATAATTATGCTGTTAATTAGAGGAGGTGGGTGGTGGTCTGATACATTTGTTAAAAGTTTAGGAAAAGGAAATGAGTCTGCTGACACTACTGCACTGATGATGGTATGCACTTTTATCCAAGTAAGCTTCAGTGCAGATCCTTCATTGCTGGCTGTCCATACGTTTGTGTGGTGTGGGGCCCTGCTACCTGCTCCTCACGTCACCTCTGTGTTCTGGAGCTTTTAAAAATAGGCATTCAGCAGCCACACACTTTGAAGTGTCAGACTTTATTTGTATAGCACCTTAAACACACACACGACTGACAAGGTGAGACAACAAAATGTAATCAAGTAGATAATAAAGGTAAAGCAAAAGTTGGCTATAATAAGAGTAAATCTTGAAATTCAGCACAGTGGTAAATGAAATATTTAGCACCAAGGCTACAATGTAAAATGATTAAAGGACAGATGCATCATAAATAGCTGGAACGGACCGGTTCTTACAAGCCTCGTTCGCGCATTCAGCATTTTATCCTGTGCCTTTAAGTTCATCTGACCGTCAAACACACATTCACACTCTGATGGATGCACCAGAGGAAACCTGGGGTTCACCGTCTGGCCCATGGAGCAGCCAGGGATCAAACCACCGACTTTCTGGTTAGAAGATGACCTGCTCTATCTCCCGAACCACAGCCACCCCTGCGATGCTTTTTTTTTTAACATTTAAATAGACTGATGATGAATAGAATGGATGGCACAAATTGATATGACATAATACTGATGCAATAGCTAACATACAGACTCAGATGCAAAACAAATGAGTTCCAAAGGATTTGGTCTACTCTCTCTGATCGTCTGGGTAACAGACTGACAAATATTACACTAAAAGGGTTGATGGACTGTAGTAAGTAATATCTCAGTTTTATCAATACTGAAGCAGACTAATTGTTGCTGTACTGTTCATTATCTAGGAGCAGGACAGTTTCATCCACAGCTTACCCCTTTTTTTCCTTTTTTAAAAACAATGATAGTTAATGATGACAATTTATATGTTTTGAAATATGTTTTACTTTGTATGTATTTTTTAAGGCCAGTGTTGTTGTGTTTTTTCTCTTTTTTTATTTGTCGATGTGTTAGAAAATGGTTAAAAAAAATCTAATTAAAAAAACGTAATGTAAATAGACCTGAAGTCCAGGTTTTAACACCTCCTGCTGGTGCAGATGGACCAGCGTCACACTGGTACCGCATGAAAACACAGAGCACTCCCACGTGAAGCTACCTCACGTCTCTAGAATTTTCTCTGTATTACTCAGTATTAAGTCCAGATTATCCGTCTGTCTGTCTCACTGAGTTGAGACATGCTCACTGAGATGCATTCGCGCACTGAACGGAGCAGTGCTTGTAAAACACGCTCAACAAATTTCAGATAGTGTATCTACAAAGCTAAATCTGCGACATGCTAACTCACGAGCCTTTATTCAAGTGACAAAAACCCAAAGGAAAGCTTTTCAGTACTGAGCAGCTTGATTGGGTTTTATGTGAGTGCAGAGTCCGGTGGCCTCGGCACACTGAACAGAAGATGTCATGTTTCATCAGCTGTCCTTTAATAACACTTTTAACGATTTGGAAATCTTAAGCTGCTCAGCAGTCTGTGCTCCATGGTCCGTGATGCTCCACAGATGTTCAGTAGGAGGTGCTCTGACGTGGCAGCAGGCCAGTCAAACACACACTCTGTGTGTGAAGCCGTGCAGAATGTGCTCTGGTATTATCCTGCTGAAATAAGCATGAAGAGGCGTGGCCTTGATGGCGGCACGTGTCTCTGCAAAGTCCTAACATAGTCCTCGGAGTCAGCGGTACCTTCACAGACATGAAGCTCAGCCCCACAGCATCACAGGCGCTGCTCTGCTCCTTTCACTGAGAACTTGATGTCCACACCCATGTTTTTCTGAAGACCAGCTGATCATCTGACCACATCTGGCCCACCTGAGAAGAGCTCAGAGAACTCAGCAGTGTTTCTCCATAGACCTGACCTCCTTCCGTTGCTAAGCTTACGTGGTGCAGTGAAGTCGGTCAGTAAAACAACGGAAAACCTTTTCTTTGGACTTCAGCAGTTAAATAAAGGTTCGCATGACAGATTTGTGTTTTCATTGCATTCCACACATGGCAGCTGCACCACACAGAGAGTTTTCTCAAAGAATCCACTATTTTTTAGGCTATGCAGGTTCTAAAAACATCTAAGCTTCATCACCGCAGAGTAGCTTCAGAGGAGTCAAATGAAACCCCGTTGTCTTTGTCTTCTCTGTCTGTGTGAGCAGCTCTGGTCCTCTGGCCCCACAGATGAATGAATGAATGAATGAACTGTTGTTGGCTCAGCAGGGGGAGCGGAGTGACTGGATGACTTCTGTTACCGCTCGGCCACTGAGCGGATCCAGTTGCGGGCACGCGTCTCTGTAATTACAGCAGGAAGCTGCTGCACGCAGCCTCACACAGGGATGTTGTTTCAGGCACCGGCAGAGAGCAGGTATTGAATCACCAGGGGCCAACAAAGCCAGCCAAGCAGGCCGGCGGCCAGCCAGCTCCCTTCTTTCACCTCCACCAACAGACAAAGCAGGCATGCTTCAGAGCTTTCAGAGCATTTAGCAGCCATCCCAGGAGATCGACGCAGAGCGCTGACAGCTGCTGATGATCGGCCTCCATGCAAAAATGCAGCTCATTCTTTAAAAATCGTCTGATTCATCTTAATTCTCTGTGAAATGGAGACAGTTCTTTGTGAGTTGCACAGAAATGCGTTTTTCTGTGGAAAACATTGAACTTCGCAGGTGATTTTAAACTTTTATAACCAGCCAACACGTTCTCCTGTGCTTCCTCTGACCTCCCTTGGTTATCTAATCTGTCCTGGCTTTTTCTGTGAAAGGCAAAACTGCCAAGCTAAACTGCTTGAAACCTGGTGGAGCGGTGGAGCACGAGCAGGCGAAGAGCCTGCTTCATCTTAGTGTGGATCCACAGCGGTACAAACCAAGGAACCGGTCGTGGAGCACCACAGCAAATCCATACTCAGCTTCGAACGTTAAGCTCCAGCTCAGTCCAAGTAACCTCTCAACACGCATGTTCTGTCGTACTTTTGCTGCAGCGAAGGGTGCACATGTACCCATCAGGCTCTGCAGCTGCAGACTGGTCTGTAGGACTGTGGACTGAGAAGACAGGCAGCGTGTGTGCTCAGGGCTTCAGATGACATTAAAGGATAGCATCACGCTGTCGCTGTGAAGGACAGCTTCATGCTGCCACAGCCGCCTGCTGACCAGCTGGCTCCGCTGTTTCACTGGTAAGTCATCCTGTCTGCGCTCAACATCTGGAACGTCCAGTTTTCTGTCGCTCGTCCAATCACCAGTGAAGACAGAGACTAAGCTCAGGGAGGTGAGAGGTCCTCCAGCAGGCTGCTCATTTCACTTTGGGGTGACAAGATAGCAGAGCGGCAAAGCAAATGTCAGAGTCTCAGAGTAACAGCCCTCACCTGCAAACAAGCTCCATGGCAACCAGCCAGGTGAAGCCTCTGAGGACAGGAGGCGGGGGTCTGTGCGCTCATGCATGGCAACCACTGCAGCGTTTAAAAGCCACACAGATCATGAAGTCGCATCTGTGCGCGCAGTCCCACTCCAGAATCTGATGAGACAGAGGCCAGAGCAGGGACCCTGTCTCATCAGGGTCACCTCTGCTGATTGCACTTCATCATGTGACGCACAGATGCAGTGTGGTTGGCTGTCAGTGCCCTGATAACTCCAAACCACTCAGAGTGTTCCTCTGACACTGATTAACCACACAGCTTTGCCTTGAATTCTAATAAAGTTTGGATTACTTCTGAACACTAGAGGGCAGCAGCGCTGCATGAGCCACAGTGGAGCAACACCCAGGCAACCCTGCAGGTCACATGCTTAGAGCTGGTGCATTGATTTCATTAACCAATCATTAAGAGACATTTACAGCCAGAAGCAGCCAAACAAAGATTCTGTCCGTACCTGAAATATGACATGTAGCACAGAGGCTGGAACACGGCACAGCTCCTGCTGTTTAAGGGCTGGAGCTGTGCCGGTACAGCTCACTGTGCCGGTTCAAAGACTCAGTAGTCTGCAGTTTTAGAGTAACAGACGGGTTCAGCAGGAGCTCCTCCTTCGTTCAGCAAACTGAGTTTCTTCCACAGCAAACAGGAGGAGAACCACTGGCATAAACTTAGTACACCAGAACTCCTGGTCCCTGTGATGATGGCTGATATCCCCTCACCCCCAACTGGTCGAGGCAGATGGCTGCCCCTCCCTGAGCCTGGTTCTGTTGGAGGTCTCTTCCTGTTAAAAGGGAGTTCTTCCTTCCCACTGTCACCAAGTGCTGCTCATAGGGGATGGTCTTATTGTTGGGGTTTTCTCTCTAATACTGTAGGGTCTGAAGCGCCTTGAGGTGACTTTTGTTGTGAATTGGCGCTATATGAATCAAACTGTATTGAACTGATTATTTAAAGAAAAGAAGTTCTTCACCAGCTGAATGCTCATGAGCAGGTAGATGCTCTTGGCAGCAGTGGTTGGAACCACAAAAAACTGTCAAATCTGGCATCAGAATCAGTCCCTGCTCATATCTGCTCAGCTGTCTGAGGACATTGCTGAGCACCAACATGTACCACTGATTTGGTCTCATTTGTGGAGGCAGTGGGCACTGACCTGTGCGATAATGAAGATGATGATGATGCTCCTGTGGGGACGCAGGCAGAGCTGGCACTGAGGCTGTAATGAATTTAATTGGTGAGTGAGGTGGGTGGCTGTCAGCAGCTTGTTATCACATCAGCACCACTGGGAATAAATGGAGATATCACAGCGAGGTCCACTGAGGCCGACCAGGCAGCGGTCGGTCCTGATCCTGGTTTCACCTCCAGACGTTCACAGCCACAGGTTTGAGTCGGAGTGACAGACAGCATGTGCTGTTCTGCCGTTCTGTGATGAGAAATCCACAGGAGAGAACATGCTGAGACCAGCACACAGTGCCAGTGATTATCTCTAACGACCCACAGTGTAATGAAGTGAGTGGTGCAGCTGGAGACCTGCAGCTCAGCAGCAGCACTGCATCCATCGCTGGTGTGACAGGATGAATTCGCTTCATGTTTGGCCTCTTCTGCCCACTTCAAAGAGGAGCTAAACATCAAACCTGCTCTTTATAGTGAGCAGCTTCATCAACCATCTGCAGCTTAATGTGATGAAGACTAAAGAACTGGCTGTGGACATGAGGAGGAGCAGACTCATTCCACCATGACGATCCACAGAACGCCACGGGAAATCATTCCTACCTGTGACATCACACTCTGCCACTCCTCACTGTGACACTACATTAATATTGTCTTGAGACTCACCTGATTTATTCCCAACATATATATCTAAATGCTATATTATCATATTTATTCATATTTGTTACAGTTATTTGGAATTACAGTGGTTAGCACTGTTGCCTCACAGCGAGAGGGTCTGGGTTCAAATCCAGCAGCCGGCCAGCTTCAGCACCTCTGTGTGGAGCTTGCATGCTCTCGCCGTGCTTGCGTGGGTTGTCTCCGGGTGCTCCAGCTTCCTCCCACAGACATGCAGAGGGGTTAGGTTCACTGGTGATCCTAAATCGTCTGTGGGTGAGAATGGTTCTGTCTCTCTGTGTTGGCTCTGCGACAGACTGGCGACCTGTCCAGGGTGTACCCCATCTTTTGCCCTGTGACAGCTGGGACAGACTCCCTCGACCCTAAACCGGAGTAGATGAATGAATGACTGTATTTATTCATATCCACTCATTTCTATGTTTCATCCATGTGCATCTATAGCGTCTTAGTGTGTAAATAAAATAATAACTGTGCAATAACAACTGTGTAATAACCATGCAACCTCTGATATTATGACCATAGTCACTCCTCCTGTGGCTATTATAACTGTACAAATGTCTCATCTCACTGTGCATAGCGTTTGTTACATTTTTACAGCTGTCTCTGTTTGTTATTGATGTTTATTGAGCGGGTGCCTGTAATGTGAGTCACTTCCCCCTGGGGTTAATGAAGTGTTCTGATTCTCCCTATTTGGGAGAAAATGCTGCCTTCACTGCAGCGGGTAACGACTGAGTGGTCAGCATGAGGCGTCAGCCTGACTGCCACAAACATCACTGACAGAAGCGTCCTCTGACTGCTGAAGTGCTCACCTGTGTGAGCAGTGATCCATCACGGGCACCAAGAGGCACAGATTAACGCTAATCTCATTTACAGCAGCTAATCTGAGCGGCTGAGGTCAAGCACAGCGCAGGTGCACAGCCTGTGGAACATCACAGAGCCAGACTGTTATGTAGAGTTTCTAAAGATTCAGATTTCTTGGTGTTTATAGTGTTACTCCCGAGCCACACTGAACGGTCAGATGAAGTTGCACAAAGACCATGGGAAGCTGCGCGGCCCTGATCGTTGCAGTGCTTCTCTGTCTCTCAGAGGTCAGACATAGAAAAGCACCGTCTCGTGCCGCGTTAGCTCCTGTTGCTGTGGCAGCAGTGGATGCAGAGCTGAGATTAGTGGAGGCTTCCTGCTCCCTCTGTGAGCTGCAGGTGGAGTCTGATGTTGTGCTTTAGCTGTCCACGCAGTAAGAGGATTTATCAGACTGGAAGGGATAAAAATAAAGAGGAGCTCCAGCTCCGGTCAGTCCCGTTTACCTAGAGACAGCCGGCAAAAAGCTGCGGTCAGCACGCTCAGGCGTGGTCGCGTGAGGTTTCGGTTTGTGGAGCACAAGAAGCAACAGTCGCAAAAGCTGTTTTAGAAGTTTTATTTCTGAAGTTTGTATCAGTATCAGGGCTGTTCCATCCCAACACCACCAGGTTGGCAGCAAAATAGTAAATACCTAATCCAAATATCTTTCTTATTTACAATCCCACTGCCTGAGATATGAATAACAATGCACAGATGTTCAACTGTCATAAACCAATATTTTATTCATAAAGGAACACAGATGTTAAAGTGAGACATTTTACTGTTTGATGAAAAATGCCAGCTCATCGTGAATTTGATGGCAGCAACACGTCTCCAGAAAGTTGGACGGGTCCATGTGTCCACTGTGTCGCGTCCCCTCTTCTTTTAACAACCGTCCATAAACATCTGGGAACTGAGGAGACCTTTGGGACAGGAATGTTGTCCAATTCTTGTCTGATATAGGATTCCTGCTGCTCGACAGTCCTCGGTCTTCTTTGTGGCATTTTGTGTCTCAGATCATTTCAGACAGTAAAATGTCTCACTTTCAACATGTCGTATGCTTCCTGTGTTCCTTTGTGAGTCAAATATAGGTTGATGACATTTGTAAATCACTGTGTCACAGCCTTTTTGGAATAATGATAGCTTTTGCAGGAAGTTTCAGGTGACAGTGACATACACTGATCCCAGTGAAATGCACATGATGAAAAAGCTCCTGTATAAAAGAAGGAGCAGTAAGGCACCTTCTGCCACCATTAGTGACACACCTGGATTATTAGCGCTCTAGAGGGTCATCATCACAGCACAGACGGTCATCAGCTGTGCTCTTGTCCAGATAACGCTGTCTAAGGAAAGCCCACAGCGTCCTGAAGGACACGTCCCACCCAGCATATCCCCTGTTTCAACTGCTACCCTCAGGTAGGTACAGGACAGCAAGAGCCAGGACAAGCAGACAGATAAACAGCACATATCCCAGGGCTGCTGCACTAATAAACACTGAAGGACATGACCCCCCGTTCAAGAAGCTCTCTGTATATATGTGTATATATACACACACATGCTCATTACATTGGCCTATTTATTTGAAGCTCTCTTTTTACCTTTTGCACATAGAATCATTGCTCTGCTCTCTTGCACTGAATGGGACTGCATACAGTCTCACTGTACTTTTGCACAATGCCAATAAAGTTTCTGATTTCTGATTTTTTTTAATGTGCCTTCTGTAAAAATGAACATGTTGGTGAAAAATCTCAGAAAGCAGAACGAAACATTTACGATCCAACAAAGCCGTGTCAGGTTAGAATATTCTGGACATTCCCTGTGTGTCCCTGTCATATCAGTCCCCTCCCTCTGGGGACTCTCAGGTATTTCAGACACAGTCTCTCCTCCCTTCCTGTTCTCCTCCTCCCTGCAGGGAGGTGCTGCAGAGAAACGGGAGGAACTCCTCCACACTCCTGCTCCACGAGTGCTGCTTTCTCAGGTGGTTTGAGTTGAGGGCAGATAATTAATCCTTCATGTTTGTGAGCAGGAGACCTGAATGGAGGAGAACAAGCAGGACTAACATGGGATTTATTCAGAGCTCATCTTCACCTCTCTGCACTCTGTGAAGCTGTTCATCATCATCTCACACATTCAGGTAAGCTCAATAGGAAGTGATGATTGTGAGCGCACAAAGAGAGGACCCCAGACTGTGAGTGAGTCTAATCTGAGCTGATGTAATCTGGGAGAGAAGGATCTGAGATAACAGAGCCAAAGGAGAAACCTGCAGCGCTAATGAGACTGAATACAGACACTTGCATTACATTCAACACGAACAGTCCCTGAACTGCTGCTCAACCATCCTTTCACATCCTGGATGACACAACCAGGATCAAATCGAACATTTATACAGAGAGTCCAGCTTTCAAGCTCTCTGAAAAGCTGATTTGACCTTTGTATGTGTGATCAGAAGCGCCGTGTCACCGTACGCTGCAGTAACACATCCGGCTGAGGACCTGCAGGTCTGGACAGTTACAGGACGTCTTTGTCACACGAAAGTGCAAAGTGTCAGCTTTAATTCCAGGCTTTTATTGATGAAATAAAGTACAGTGTAAGCATTATTTAACATATAGTACCCACAGTTTGCTGTTTCAAAAGTAAATGGACAGATACGACCACCTCTGCGTGTTGTTGGCCGTAGGCTCACTGATCCTCACGGCCAGCCTTCACTGTTTGTCTCAGATCCCCGTCCTGCTAAGTGAATACATCTGATGAGTTCTGATGCATTTGGCTCAATCTGTATTTTGCACTCATGTTTGCTTTTAAAAATCTACCTGATGGGCAACTGTGAGCCACCTGCGATCGCTTTGTCCCTGATCTAATAAGAAACACACAGCTGGACGAGAAATGGAGACAGACAACCATTCACGCTTATGGTCAACTTAGGCCCGAAGGGTCACCTGCATGCTTTTGTACTGTGGGAGGAAACCAGCAGAGGCAGCACACGTACACACATTCCTTACTCGAGTAGAAGTACTGATACTCATGCTGAAAAACAGTATAAAAGGAAAAAGTAGCTCTTTGAAGGACATCTCTACCAGATACTGTTGTGCAAAGCTGACTGAGCCTCATGTCAGTTTAATATAACATGAAAATCATAATAATGGGAACTTTATCTCAGTGTCTGCTCATTTTTCTAACGAATGATCAACAGCTCTGTAAGAACACCAGCAGAGAAACACAAACTGCGACTCTGTCTCCACATGTAAACTCCAGCCAGCGTACTCAAACCCATGACCTTCAGTGCTCTGTTCTTTCTATGTTGAAGTAAACCTGCTCAAATCATGTCAGGTAGTGGAGGAGGACGTGCAGAGGGTTGGTGTGAGGGAAGAGGATGCAGGGATAGGGCGAGATGCAGATGATCCACTGTGGAGACCAGGAAGAAGCACTGTGCTGCTGTATCCAATATTTAATGGAAAATGAAGCTTTAAACATTTACAGTTTTAGCGGTATGTCACTGTATGACAAAGATGACAGACACTGACACAGCCCCACTGTGTGCAGAAATGACCTTACCACCAACCATGCTCTGCTGGAATCATATCAAACCACAGATTTGGAAGTTGCATAAAACAATGTCTACAAGACATAAATCTGCTGATAACGCAAGAAACTGAAATTGCATTTTATTTAGGCTAATTCAGAAAATCAGACTTCCAGATCAATCAAGTTCTGTCATTCCAGGGTTTCAGTAAGCATGTCCTCGCTCAGTTAGGACTTATATTTGCTGCGTTCTAATCAGAAGCCACTATGCACACCAGCAAAGTGTATATGTCTGAGGCACAGATATTAAACAGTCCATATCTATGTTTTCCCACCCAGTATTTCATGTGGTTCTCTTATTCAAGGTAGGCAAGGATGGTGCACTTTGGGAGGAGCAGTGTTGGCCCTGCAGAGTCCAGCCTCGGCAGCCAGAGGAGAGACAGCAACACGGGGAGCAGGTGAGCCGTATGCCCGCAACCACATCCCAGTCCTTCAAAGAGCTCACAGCCGCAGCACAATGATACGGGCGCGAAGGGGGAATGTGATGCAAACCTGGGAACAGACAGCAGATTCTTTCACAATGATTAGCACTGTGGGAGTCCAGGGACACGCAATCAAATCTGATGAACAAGACTTTAAACGTGCACGCTCACACACAACACTCAGCTCAGAAGGATTCAGACTGAAGCTGCAAAAGAACATTGTTGTGGTGATTAACACTGAATGGAACATTTATAGACTGCCTGGGCTCAGATCATTTTGCTGTTTCCAAAAGTTGCCCGCTGAAAAATGTCCCATTTCTTTGCCTTGAAACTCTTTGGCTCATTATCCATTTGCTCTCTGAAGCTCCGTCCAATCAGTTTGCAGCGTTTGTCTGAGTCTGAGCAGAGAGTATTGCCCTGTACGCTTCACAGTTCACCCTGCTGCTTCTATCAGCATCACATCATCAATGAACACTAGTGACCTGGTTCCACTGGCAGCCATACATGTCCATGCCATAACACTACCTCCACCATGTTTGACAGATGATGTGGTATCCTGGTTTCCTTCTCCGCACTTTTCTTTTCCCATCATTCTCTGATAGGTTTGCATCCACATCTCTTTGGACCTCATGCTGAGAGTTTCAGTGAGCAGCTACCAAACACAAGTTCAACACTTGGAATCAGCTCCAGATCTTTTATCTGCTCAGTTTGTGGAGGAATCACAAGGGAACAGACCTCACCTGGCCATTTGTCCCATTACTTTTGAGCCTCTGAAAATGGGGGCAGTTGGGGGCAGTTGGAGACAATGAAACATTAGTGGTATAACGCTGAATTGGCAGAAACATCCAGTGAGTACTCTGTTTGAAGCTCTGGTGATGAGATGGCTGAGACACAGGTGGGACAAACAGGACCATCTTGTGTCTGGTTCCTCAGAGACATGCAGGGGTGTGTGCTTGTCCAACATCATGTGATTATATCATAATTTTCATTTCATATCACCCAAATATAACAATGCATAAGCCAATCATAGTCTGTAATAACCAGGTTACCTGTGCTGTGGCACGTGCCTGCAGCTCTCTCTCGTTGGAGATGCAGACACCTGTATGGACTCTGCTGCTGTCGTGTTCCTCGTGAACATTCTGTCAGACCCAGACTACATTCATTATCGGCCTCAATAATAACCTCTTACAGACAGGTCTCTGCACGGGTCTCATGTATCTTCTGTGTGAGAAGTGTGTCCATTATGTAGCTGGTGGTCCCATGTCACCTTCTGCTGCTGTGCTTCATCTGAAACTGGTGTCCTACACACAGCACATGATGCACATATATGTGGTGGCAGCATCAGAAAGCTAAGAAAAATGGACTTTTTCCTGGACCACTGCATGAAGAGAGTGTCTTCTAGAAACTGGCAGCAGATTTGGGAGTTGACTTTGAGTCCATCTTCAACCTGAAAAGGTCCAACAAGCTCATCTTTAATAATTCCCTCCCATACCAGGACCCACCTCCACCGTGCTGGTGTCTGAGTGGGAGTGGAGCTCTATGCCCATTGCTGAGCCAGCCACAGGTCCATCCATCTGGTCCATCAAGAGTCCCTCTCATCTCATCAGTCCATAAAACCTTTGAAAAATGTGTCTTCACATATTTCTTGGTCCAGTCTTGGTGTTTCAGCTTGTGTGTGTTGTTCAGTGGTGGTCGGGTTTCAGCCTTTCTTACCTTGGCCATGTCTCTGAGCACTGAACACCTTGTACTTCTGGACACTCCAGGTAGGTTGCAGTTCTGGAATATGAAGCACTGGAGGATAATGGCTTCCTGGTAGCTTCACGTTTTATTCTTCTCAAATCTTTGGCAGCTCATTTGTGTCTTTTTCTCTCAACACGTTTCTTGTGACCCTTTTGGGTATTTGCAACAAAACGTTTGATGGTTCTGTGGTCACGTCCTGATATCTTGGCAATTTGAAGAGTGCTGCATCCCTCTGAAAGATGTTTTATAGTTTTTGACTTTTCAGAGTCTGTTAGATCTCTTTATGGCCCATTTTGCCTGAGGAAAAGAAGCTGCCTAATAATTGTGCACACCTGATGTAGGATGTTGATCTCCTAAGGTCACACCCTCTATCATTACACAAATGCACATCACCTCGTATGTTTAAATCCAACAGGCATTCAAGTTTATACAGCTTGGAGTTGGAAAGTATGCA
>VUQH01081270.1:0-11798 GCA_015106775.1 Etroplus canarensis | reverse complement strand
TATATATATATACACACACACTACCAGTCAAAAGTTTGGACACACCTTCTCATTTAATGGTTTTTTCTTTATTTTCATGACTATTTACATTGTAGATTCTCACTGAAGCCATCAAAATGATGAATGTACACATATGGAATTATGTAGTGAAGAAAAAACTGTGAAATAACTCAAAGCATGTTTTATATTTTAGATTCTTCAAAATAGCCACCTTTTGCTTTGATTACTGTTTTGTACACTCTTGGCATTCTCTCGATGAGCTTTATGAGCTGCCATATTTAAGACCTGGTTCTTCATCAGTATCCACGTCAGATTGTTAACCTACCAATAGTGGTAACCTCAGGCTTCTAGAAAACTTTTTTGACTGCCTTCCTTTCATGTTTTCATCCTGCGTTCTTGCCCTTTTTTCCAGATGCACTCCATCATGTGTGTCAAGCCACCCCTGGAGCTCCCAAGGAAGGACTAGACCCTCTCTCTGGAACCATTCAGTAGATCTGGCTTCACCTGCCTGCCTGCTCTAAGTAACCTCCTTGATCCCATATCTAAATACCTGCTTTCTCAAATAAATTGGTTAAATGTTTCCTGACTTGTGGTCTATATCTAGGTCCTTTAAAAATCATGACAGTGTGAAGTACAGAAAGAAATTGATACATCTTTTGTCAGTTAGCCGGATTGCACAAACTAATTTGGATTAAAATCACTGTGAAGTCAAGCAGGCTCACAAATGGGCATATCCAGGGCAATGGCTCTAATGCTTGACTGGCCTTAACCTAGCTTATGACATTTTTATGCCATAAATACTTTTATGTATAGATGGCAGAGGAAATGGAAATGCTTATTTTATGAAAATCAAACCTAAGACCAATATTCCAAGGGTAAACAAAGCTGAATATTAAAAGAGCCACTTTCAAGCAAGAAAAAAGTCTGTTAGAAGCAGAAAAAACAAGTTTGAGCCTCATAATAAAAGTGACACTATTAGTACCATGCTCTAGAATTTTGTAGTATGGTTTTGTATGTTTTTAGGCTCGTTTATGCTTTTTGAATTCTTAGGTCTTCTGGGTTATGAGCCTTCTTTTTTTTAGTCTTTTAGTTCTTCAGATCTTCCTGCCATGTTCTTCCATTTGTCAAGTTTGATCTTGTGTCATGTTCACTGTCATGTTTTCTGTTTCCTGTGTTTTTTTGTAACCAGTCTGGTCTCGTGCTTTATGTTCAGTTTTACTTTCTGCACTTGATTTTTGCCACCTGTGCTCCTCTCCCTCCTGTTTCTTGTTTGCTCGTTACTCCCTGTCTATTTATACTCTGCCTCTTCTCAGTTTGTTGTTGTCTATGTTGCGTCTCTGCTTGAGGGTGTGTTCCTGCGCTTTGGCTTTTCCCTGCCTGAAACGTAAGCCCTTTGGACTTTGTTTACTTTTATGGATTGGTGCCATCTTGAATAAAGTTTCCTTTCAGTTAAACTCTTTTGGCTTTCTGGAGACCTGCATCTGGAGTACATCCCTCACTCAATAGCAAACTACGACAATTAACCTATCAACATTACTAATTTGGTGTAAATTAAAATGGTGTAACATAAGTATCTAGTTTGAAGTCGATCACAGTTACATTTAAAATGATGGCAATAAAATGTTAGAAATGGTTTCCCTTTTGACTATATTACAAACAGAACTATGAAAAGGTGGAGGAAAAACTATGTGCATGTTTAGGCCTACTTTGGAAAGGAGTAACTATGAAGATATGCAGGGTGCAAATTACTTAAAATAAAGGTAGCCTGCTTTGGTGATAATTGAATCATATAGCAGCCTAATAGCTTTAAAATATGTAATGTTTAAACATAAAGGCTAGTTTGTTAGTATGCCAGCAGCGTTTTAGGTGAAAGCAAACAAGGCTGCCCATGGATCATTTATGGTCACACATCTAAAATTGAGAAGGTAAGTCACCTGGCAATAGTCGGAGGCTATGAAAGCTTTTTTTATATTCCTAAAATAGTCTACACATTTTTACAAATGCAAACTGTAAATAATCACTTACAGGAATGACCAATAGAAATGAAAATACAAAAAAACCCTGGCCATTGTTTATTTCATATTCACCCGAATGGACGGACCGACTGGCTGATGCCTCACTATGGCATTATTTGGCCAGATGAGCTTAAAAACAAAAAAAGTTTAACATTGAAAGCTTGGAGATCTACTAAAGAGAACAGTGGTGAATGACCACAGGATTCTTTCTGTAGTTATGAAAATCCCCTTCACAACAGCCAGCAAACTATTCTGCAGAAGTCATCATTGCGTCATATCATTGACTGTCCCTATATTATTATCTTATTTATTATTAACCTTTATTTAACCATGACGTTAACTCTTGAGATGAAGAATCTCTTTTACAAGACTGTCCTGGACTGACAGGCAGCTCTACCCTAGCATGTTTTTCAATGACGGGAGAAACCAGAGCTCCCAGAGAAAACTTGTGCAAACACAGGGTGAACATGGAAACTCCACACAGAGGGACCCTACCTGAGTTTAAACCCAGGACCCTCTTATTGTGAGGCAACAGTGCTAACCACTGAGCCACCCTGCTGCCACACACATGCTTAAAGTCACTGAGTTGCTGCCATCAACTGGCTGATTAGATACTTGTGTTAACAAGTATAATTAATGAAGTGGCCGGTGAGTGTACAAGTTGTGACAGAAAAGCCTAGGCCACAACTAGGGCATTCCAGCTATCTACGGAATAGGGTTTTACTGTGGGAGATGGTAATTCCTTTTAGTGTAGTCTTCAAACCTTTATATGCACATAATGGGAAACTATAAAATACATAATATGAGCACATTATGTGTTCTGGGTGGGCAAGCTCATGATGAGTCACCATACTGACATTTTGATTTTTTTCCCCTCACAAGGGAATAAGTGTGTACCATGGCAGGTTAAAGGTGACAAAATATAAGAGGAAAATAAAGGAGAGGTGGATGAAGAGCAAAGCAGGAAAATAAAGACTCTTCCTACATCATAGAGAGATAAACAGAGGTATAAAGGTCTTTATTTGCCCAGTAGGGGAAGAGAGGAGCTGGTGAGATCAGCAAGGTTCCCTGTCGATTAAATAAACAAACAGATGAGGTCCTTTCCACCACTTTGGGTCTGGACTCCCACTGGCAAGGCCTTTCAACTCTGCAGAGCAACTCACAGAAAGGGACCCAATCTGTATGAGGAAAAAAAGTTGAACTGAACTTTGACAGTATTAATCTGACATAATATATCAGCTGAAAGCTACTTTAAACTCCCTGTGGCGTGAAAGGAGAACACAAAAATAGCAGATCAGGATAATATTTTGATTGCTTGGGACAGATTCTCTATTTTCCTGAAGTATATAGACTTCCTCAGTCCTCAGTGGAAAATCCTGATATATGGACAGATATATTAATCTCAAATAAGTACAGGGGACAGCAGATTTTTTTAAAGTAGGAGAAATGGAGAAAGATAAATGACACAGAGAAGATGGAACAACATTAAACAGGCAGAAGAAGACACAGAAAAGCACACAGGGAAGATGTGAGGAGTGAGGGGATGAAGATAAATGTCATAGGGTGGTGGGATGGAACCCAAGTGAGGGAGAAAGAGCTGTTTCCAGTTCAAACACACTGATGCATTACAAGATCTGAGGCGACCGCTGCGTTTACTTGAAAAAGGAAGTTGGATGAAGAAACATAAGGGGAGAGGTAAGAAGGAAAGGGGAAAGGCAGAGTAAAAATAGGCAGAAAAGAGGTAAAGGTTAAAGCTGACATCTCTGATAGCTGCGGAAGAGTGATTTGAGGAAAGAATGAAAAAAGGACAGAAGGAGGAGTTGAAATAGTGAGGAGGAAAAGCATGCTATGCTGGAGATGGAGAGAGAAAATGACAAGCGGGAAGGAACGGTGGGTAATATGAATTCATGTAGACATCTGATGGACAGTTGAATGTCAGGTTGGCAGTCATTTTTGTAAACAGCGACACTGAGTGTTCTCATCTCATCACACTGCTATGGCTGGAAAAAAAAAAAAACAAGCAAATGATGGGGAGAGAGATGAAAGAGGAGCATAGTGTGTGCCTGACTGAATCAAAGACAGAGCAGGAGTGACTGACTCAGTCATATTTGAGGCCATACAGATTATAAATGCTACAGATCAGTAACAGCAGAATCTCAAAGGCCAACAGACCAGAGTATAAATGAATTTGAGACGCCAGGAGAGGTACCATGTCAATATTTAGTTCTCTTAATGTTGTTAACACCTAAATCTGTGAGGCTCAGTGCCAGAAACAAAGAACACATTTACATGGAATCGAATATCATCAAGCTTGTTTTGAACTTACTTAGACAACCCTGCTTCCCTGTGATTGTTTATATACATTTTTAATTTTCATAATTAAGTTAATTTAATCACATGAACTCATGTCACAAAATTTTCTGTAGTTGCATATAGAACTTGATTAGGAAAAGTTGTGTTGTCATTAAGGTGCTTGTATTTTAGTGCAAATCTAGATTACTTTGGTCAATGAATGTAATCTTGATGAACGTGTTTATTCATGATTTTAATGAGCTCTTGAACTTCAACTATAATTCAAATGAAAAACAAATAGATACATTTTTTAAAAAAGAGGCACGGGAAGTGAATGTCTCAGCGCGTTTTTGACTGTAAAGTCTATTGCAGAAGGGCAGCTGTTGGTCCCTACCTACAGCTAAGATGTAACCATGACGCCCAGGTTGCAGTGGACTTGAGTGCCTCAGGGGGCCTGCAAAGCAACCCAGGACAAGCCACAGTCAGCTCAACAGCCAATTTTCAAGGGTCCCTAAAAATGTGGTGACAAACTCTGATCTCTCACCTGGGGATTCAGAGACAAAGGCAGCTGCAGGCAATGGGAACCACCTCTTCCCCACTCTCTGATCTGATTATCCCCCATGATTATTCTTAGTGTATTAAAATCTGGGAAAAGAACATGAAATATGAGGAAAAATACAAATTTACATCTGGATCAGAGCCAAATTCATGTTATTTCTGTTTTTCTTTGCACTTGGGCTTTGTTCACTACTTGGTAGTCAAAAAAGTAGACACTGATGTGATATTTGTCTAAAATTTTGCTATTTGAAATTATTTTTCCCTGTAAGATCTAGAAGTATCATTCCTCTTTGGACATAACAGCAGAAATTAAATACCAACTTACTATTCCTCTGAGAGTATATACCTATTATGTTTTCTGAAGTGACATTTTTAATGAATTATCACAGTAATGTTGCAAATCTCAACAGCGAATGGGATATGACCAGGTCAAAACCATAATATCTCCCAACTTTTGTCTGGGAGACATAATCCTTTCACAGGTTCACCTTCATAAACCTTGAGAGTTTTTCTTTCCCTAGATAAATCTTGTTCACTGAAGGCTCTCTTTTAGTCATTTAAAAGAGAGCCTTGGGGTGTCCCTCCCTAAATTTAGCACTGCTCGAGGTGGACAGACTTAGGGAGAGGCAAAAGCAGACTGCCATAAAGCAAAGGCCTGTGCTTGATTTATAACTGAAGAGAAAAAAAAACAAGGTCTTTGTATCAGAAATGAATGTAAGAAGAAAAATCAGCCAGCATCAAAATTGAAATTAAAATCCAAATAATCGCTCAGACCTAGATGACGGCACATGGCATAATCTTGGAAGTATATCAGAGGTTCTCAAACATGTGCAAGGGCTTATTCTGTACTTTTAAAACATCATATGATCTTTTTTAAACATGGGGTTCTCTAAAATTTTATGCCTGCATTCAAATATTTAACTATTTGGGCATTCATTTTTGGGGATGATGTTTGGTTTTGAATTCTGAATTTCAGTGTGTGGACAGCACTGCTTTGCTACAAAGTCTTCCTCTGGTGCTGCAGTAAGTGACTTTGTGGTGCTTCTAACTTTCTCTCTGACTTATCATTTCATGTGTAAACGTAGCTAAAAACCACACAAAAGACATTATCTTTAAATCTTGCATTTTGACTTTGTCTGTTTGGCTTAGTGAGAGCTAAAGTGGAAATATCCAGTGTCAGTTTTAAGTTTGAGAGGGTGCTTTCAAAGCCTAAAACTGTAGTCTAAAGACAGATCAAGGCTATATTTGTCCAGGAATGTTTTCAGCCTGAGGTCATAAAACAGCAGCCTGCTGGGTTCACCCTTTTCCTCCTTGCTGCCAAGCACTGCACCAGAGTGGGAGAAATCTGTGGGAGTGACCTTTGGTAAAGCAAAGCACTTCACTCCCTGTCTGAGTGTTTAAAGGTTTTATGTTAAGGTCAAGTGCATGAAACTCATATCAGCTGGGTCCCACTGGCACAAGGTGCGAGAACTTTGTGCTCCATGTGCTTAGAAAAAAAATGAACCAAAAAGAAGGAGATATTACTCTGTAAAACTTCCCACGTGTAATGTTTTATGAGGTTAGCTGTCTGAACTTACAGATAAGAAAAAAGCACAAACAAAAGATTTCTGCAAAGCCGCAACAATTATTGGCTGAAGTGCAAAAGAACAGCAGAGCTGCATAGGTGCAGCTCTGTGAAGACACCCTGATGCTGATGAGAAAGGAGAGAAAGGGGAGTTTATTTCCCCAACTCTAGCACGAAGAGCAAGTATCATAGGTTATATCAGCAGCACATAATCACAGTTAATCCTGTTAGAAAAAGATTCAGCTTAACTTAATTAGGAAACATAAATAGATGGATATAAGTTGAACGTGAGACAGTTTGAGAAAAAAGCTTTTACGTGTTTCCTTTTTTGTAAAGATTTTATAGTTATGCAAACTTTTTTGGGCTGTTTTAAAATGTGTAAAAAATGTGCAACTCAACCAGTGTGCTTCTGCCTTAAATCTGACCCTGTGTGACCTTGACCTTTAATGAATAGAAAAGCTGATAACTTTTATGAGATTATGAGGTCAAGGGTATTAACCACACAAAGTCTAGGAAACTGATTCAGCTGCTTAGGTGATAAATTTTGTAATAACAGATGCATGGACGGACAGATGCATGAATTTAAAAAATGTTGTCAGCTCTTCTACCATCATTGTGATCAACCATAAAAGCACTGACAAGGATCTAGCAGTCCAGTCATCCTCTATGGTGAAAACTTTTCACTGACGACCCAATGTGATGTTGACTTTTGACACCAATTACTTCTAAAATGGTATCAGTTCCTCTACCCATTGTAGTACTTATGTATACAAAATCTGGCCGGGATCCAGTAGCCCAGAAAGTTCCGGCGAAGGTAACAAGAATTTCATTACTGAATCTGTGTGACCTTGATCTTTGAATCCACAAGCTCATAAGTGTTATCATATGTTCTACCCATCATAGCTATTAACCACACAAAGCTTAGTAAAGATCTAGAAAACAAGTCAGCTCTTGTAGTGGTAATAAGATTTGTAATGGACGAATGGACAGACAACCCGAAAACATAATGCCTCTGTGGTCGAGACATAAAATGTTATCCTGAAAATATCAGTTTCAGTAATAATAATATTTTCTTACTTTGTTTTTTCTAGTACTAATTTTTTTAAAAACTTTTTTTAATCTGAACTTTGAAGACTAAAACTTTCTCGGTTTCTCCAGAACTACCTGCACTACCTGGTTAAAACATCAACAATAGTCACCACAATCAAAAGGTGACTGCCTCTGATACAGAGAGATTTTAATGACGAATCAACATATAGAAGTTTCCTCCAAAGAGAAATCCTCAGGGAAGATCATACAGATTTTTTAAAAAACAGTTGATCTATGGCATATGTACTCGAAGCTCAAACTGAATAACATATTAAGGTCTGACACAGCACCTTAAAAAGCAACAGTGCAGTCCTGTTCCCCATTACCCGTGCTTGAATCAAAAAGCACATGGTGCCATTCTTCAAAGCTTGAAGGTCTTCAAGGAGAGAGGATGAACAATGAAAACTGGAGTGTTAAAAGAAAGAACATGACTGAAAAGGGAGAAAAAAAAGACAAGTGGAAGACGAAGGACTAAAATCTTCTCTTTTAAAGAATAGTCCTCTGAAACAGCTGTGACATTTCAAAAGGCCAGACTTCCTGAGAGGCACTGACTCTTCCTCCATTAGAGTAGGACACTCCATGATTACACATATCAATAACATCTGAACACAGGCCCTGTGCTTTATATAAGACAAGTCCCCCTAACCAAACGATCATATCAACTGTTTGTTTTTCACATCTGAAATGATCCAGTGTTTCCATTTTAAAAGAGGGACAAAGTTTGCAAACCTGACATTAAACAAGGCTGAGTTTTCACTTGCTGTATCGTTAGGTTTACGCACAAAAATTACTACACTAGAAAAAGATCATGGTTTGGGTTAAAACAAGTTAGAAAGCTCAATTTTCCAAGTCAGCAGAGTGTCAAGGACATATGTACCCTTGTGTCTAAGAACACAAGGCTATACACTGTAGGTGGTAGTAACAGCTAGAGACCTGTGGTTGTTTTCTAGTGGAGGTCAGTGCCTGTGCACTGTATATGTTCATGTGGCTCTTTCTATGTCTTTGTGTGTGAGTGTAAAAGGAGATTGATGGATGTCAGTCCTCTGGCTCCAGCTTCTCTGTAGCCCTCTTGAAAGGATTTTCTGGCCAGTCAATTGACATAACCAGATTAAAAAGGACAAACAAGATGTCTCTTTGCAGGCATTTAGCTGAAACTTAGCTATAATTGAGACACACATGTTCACATGTTTGTGAGTTCAAGTTTCAAATGTTAGCAAACTAGCAGCTAACCAAACACATTAAAGACACAAAAAATAAACTTGTCAGAAGTTACGTAACTGAACAGTACAATCTGTTTTTTAGTTGATTTTTGTAGGGACAACTGTTGGTTATTAGAGTAAGATGATACTACAGTTTACGGGCTCTTGCTTTCATTACAAGCTCCTAGACATTTATAGTGGGATTTTTTTATATAGAATAAATAAATTAAATTGTTATTGATCCTAAGAGTTTTTAATAAAGATACTGAAATAATACAAATAGATATTCATAAATCAACCCAAATAATTCAAGTGCAGCAATTGTAACACTTCTACTTTCTCCTGAGAGGTTTACTACACCTTTTCTGAAGTCAAATTCAAGTCCTTACAAATATTTTAAGCACCCTTCCACTCCTGTCAAAAATAAATCTTTTTGAAATCTTTTAAACTTTAATTTTTAACTGTAGAAAAAAAACAAAAAAAACAAAACTAGTCCTGTCTCTGTCACATGTCATATGTTTACATGTTTATATGTTGCACCAGGTCCTGGAGAAACGCTATTTCATTTCACTATGTTCTGCGTCAGCTATATGTGGTTGAAATTACAATAAAGCTCTCTTGAATCTTGATTCTTACATTGTTGGCTACTTCAGAACAATTAAGACATTGATTTTAAAGAAACACACTACGTTAAACAAACTTTTTTCTAAGCCTCTGGTCTTTTTGAACTTGTACCTGTCATGACCTCCGCCTCCTGGTCGGTCTGTCATGTGTTTTTGTTGTGTTTTGCCTGCCTGTGCTCTCTCCTACCTCTCTCTCTCTTCCTATTGCTCTCCAGGAAGTGTGGCAGCCTTGACCTAATTACCTACGGAGCTCACCTGGGAGTCCTGGCTGTCACACCTGTCGCTCATCCATTTAGCGATCTGGAGAGCTATTCTTAAGCTGGCGGCAAGCGCTGCTCATCGCCAGATCGTTGAGTGTGTTTCCTGCCGCTGCTGCCTTCTCTGCTTCTGAGACTCAGCAGCTCTCGCCTCTTCGTTCCTCGCCTTTCTCCAAGCTCTGGCCAAGTTCTTGCCACACCTGTCTGCCGCTGAGACTCCCTGCCGGCTCTGCCCTGCCTTCCGCTCCAGCGAGCAGACACCCCTGTTGCATTATTAATAAAGACTGTGAACTTTTTATCGCCTGCGTCCTGCGTTTGAGTTCCGCTCTGGCCCCTACATGACAGTACCATTATATACTCAGATTTAAGGCTCTTAACAAAGGTCCTCTCTGAAATATATGCATTTACATATACATAAAATATAAACAACATAAAGAAATGTAGATTTTGAGTGAAAATTTAGAATGTTGTAGAATAAACAGTAAATGTTTAAAATTTTAGCAAATATGATATTGTTGCTGATTTTAGTTTAAGTTCACATTGCTGTCCAGCTTCACTTCAGAACAAACTGCTAAGGTTAGAGCAAAGATGATACACACAAGTAACCATGTAGCCCCACTAAAATGCTATAACTGTGCAATACGAGGTCAGAAGTATCTTTGGCAAATTGGCTTTTAACCAAAAAAAGTTATTAACAGACTGTTTATTAACATGTAAAATAGAAAACAAATAGTAAAGCTGCCTTGGGAGAGGAACTGAGTATATATCAAATTTGCTCTCTCTCTCTCTCTCTAACTCTGTGTCATTGAGTAATCACACTTTAACCTGTCCAGTTAACCTGATTTGGCACTCATGTGCCAATTGGCATGGCATAAAGGACCTGAGCCCCTCTTCTTGTTGCACATCATGCTGTGTGAGTGACTAGGCATGTCCTGAGCCAATTAACCTTCCCTTAGAACAGGGATGTACATTATTTCTAAAGGAAAGAACTACCTCTCGTATTTGCTCACAGAGAGTTCACAGCACATTCAACAATGTCATACTATACTTGGCATTAGGATGTATACTCACACTGGATGAAACCCAAACGGGTCTGACCCTTAAAGTCCAGTTTGTATGATGAGTATGATGGCTGCATACTGAGCCCTGGGCTCTTGAAGAGGTGGGCTTGGACATGGTTTAGTTGGACTCAATTGGACTAAGAGTGTAACTGCTTCCAGAAAAGACATTAAACCATAAATGTTCTACAAGGCACCAAAGAGCGAGAAGCTGAGACGCTGAGGCAAACTGAAGCACAAGGATCTTTAACTGCAGTGTGTGTGGAGGTCAGCAGGTGAGTTGGGGTGCAGAACAATCATTCTTAGGAAAAGTACAAGGCAATTGTGCCTAGTATGACAATACCCTGAAGCACAAAGAACACAAAGCAGCTCGTTAATTGCATTTTGCTTTTTACCTGACGGTTTGTTGCTAGCAGACATTTCAGGCTCCAGTTATGTAGGTAACCTTCTGATGTATTTTTGACACCGTTATATGTTAATTTACAGTATCTTTTGCTCCCAATCCCCTTACTTCAGTTGCTCATAGTTGAGAGAATTAACCACCGGATTCATAATACAACTTCCATACTGGATAGGTCACGGCCCGGGTTAACAACGACCATTAGCCAACAGGGTGCCAGTGGAAACTATGCTACTGTTGGCCAAAGACCAAGGAGGGGGAGAGAGGGAAAGCCTGTAGTGGATTTTGCACATGGATGTAGTGATGGAGGACATGCAGAGGGTTGGTGTGAGACAAGAGGATGCAAGAGTTAGGGTGAGATGGAGGCAGATGATTTGCTGTGGCGACCCCTAACGGGAGCAGCCGAAAGAAGAATAGGTTGAGAAAAATTAACTTGGGACCTACCCACTTTGCATCACTGTTATTTTGCCTCTTGTAGCTCCAAGTTGCTGAATTTCAGCTGCATTCCATGGTCTCTGCTTGCTACATCCCTTTTTGGTTTTTTTTGCCAATATATTTATTGTCTTTTTCAAAATTATTTCACAAACACATAACATATACACATACATACAAAATATAATAATAAAAAAAAAAGGAGGGGGGCGGGGGGAGGAAGAAAGAAAATGGGGACTGCATTTTACAGCATTCATAAATCATTTCAGAAAAATCTAACACTTTCATTTGTCATCATATTTATATATGGT
>VUQH01081268.1:0-12499 GCA_015106775.1 Etroplus canarensis | reverse complement strand
TTTTCCTTGAACTTTTTAGTAAGAACATTCCCATGGTGTTCCTTTGTTGACACATTTGGGGGTGTACATTCATATATTTAAGTCAGAAGTAAAGATCATTAGCATCAGTAGTATTTGCAGGATGTGTTGTAGTGAATTGTGAAATGCCACACATGTCCTCATACTGATATCCCTGAGATTTACACATCAGTTTAGCATGTGAGCCAGAGTGAATTGAGAAGAGGAAAAAATCAGAAGCAGAAACCAGAGGAAAGAGGTGCACACAATGGGAGCTACAGAGCTAACAAAAGAGACATGGCAGAGAAAGAGAGCAAAGCAGAGAAAAGCTGCCAGAACACAAGAAAACTGACACAGAGCGGAAAAAACTGAACGCATTAAGAACAAAGTATAACATCAAGTATCCACAGTCCTGTATCTCAGCCACAATTACATGGAAACTACTGGAAATAATGAGATTTTTTTCCTGTCTGTTCATCAGTATTTGTTTCTTTTTCTTTCCCTACAATTAAATTTACGATCTTTTTTCTGGATTCATGACTTCGTCACGAATCCTAAAAATTAGAGTACAAATGCCTTTTGTTAGCTCTCTATCCCACGCTAAATAAAAAAGCTGTTTGATAAATTTCTGGCGTTTGTGGTATATACAAACTCTCATGTACCTTTTGAGATATTTTAGGGACTTACTTTGTTGGGAGACACTGTGAGAACACTTCTGCTCTTCCTCATCTTTCCTTTAGTATCTCTCGTGCTGTTCAAACACAGCAGCTTCCTGGGCAAACCTGGAAAATAGGAATTAGAAAATGGATAATTAGTGTGTTTTCTGAAAAATGTAGTAAGATACTGTTTATAGCAGTCTGTAAATTATCAGGAGTAACCCAGACGTATTCGTTGCTGTGTTTAAAATATGACTTTTCATTCTTTGACTAGGATCTAACTACTACCTATACTGTTACTATAATCTACAACTCATTCTAGATATGCAAGGTTTATATATTTTTGCTTCCTTCTGAGACATTTTTGCATTTATTCCACCCCTTTTGTCACATCTTTATACAACTTCGTTCTCGATGCACCAGTAGTGAAATGGGAACGTGCCTTTCTAACTCATTCTGGCTGGCATATGTATGAGGAAAATAAAACAAAGCAGTCCTAGAAAACCACCCTTGCCCTGATTAGGTCTCTTTTGAGGACCATATACCAGAACAATAACACCAGTATGCTGTAATATGCAAGATATTCTTAAAGACCCCATAAAAAAACAAACTGACAAAGAAGATCGCTAGCTGCTCCGGCAATATGATTGCTCCAGTGTTGCATTATTTTTTCCATTTTATTTGTCTTTTCTATGACTCCCCAGTCCCCAAGCAAAAAATGACTCATGACAACAAATAGAAATACTTCAGTTTTTGGAGTATGATTGTTACGCCCGCCTAGGTAGTTTAAGTGCAATTAGAGCTATGTTGCCAGTGTTTTCTATTTATAGAGAACATGTGAATACTCTTTCAACAGTGCTTCACCCATGGAAACCAATTGAATATAGTCAAATTGAAAACTGGTGAGAAACGGAGATTAAATTCTGGTATAATATAAAAGAAACTTCCACTAATATTGAGGGGGAGCAGAAAATTCAACTAAAATCCAGCACAGATATTTTGAATTGTCACCGCTACTTAACCAGGAAGGTCCATTTAAAACCTACATTACACAGTTTAAAGCCAGGACTAAACACTCCTAAGTGCGGATTTTAATAGATATGTACAGGTTCACATGGGACTGAATAAGGAGAAAGATAAATTGGGGGTCATTAAGGTCAATTAGAAATAAATCTCACAACATAGTGTATAAGAAACCAGTCCGAGGAGGCTAAAAACAGGTGGGAAGTATTTGAGATTATCATTTCTTGTCAGAAACCTGACAAATGCAACTATACTCTGGACATACAGTACATTAAACACGTGCCAAGGACAGAAAATTTAAATCAGAATAATCAGAATCCAAATACTTTATTAATTCCAGGGGGGAAATTGTTTACATTACATATTATATCCTATATGCAAGAGAGTCCAATGTATAGCATAGGTGGTCCAGAATTAAACAATACTATTTATGGCAATAGGAAATAGTCTAGATATCAATGGGAGTTTGACAGCCACAGGTAGGAATGATTTCCTGAGGCTTTCAGCGATACAGTGAGGTGGGATGAGTCTGTTGTTGTGCATGCTTGTGCCTTTCCAGCACATCATAAATCATCATATCTATCTATCTATCTATCTCACATGTATGTGTACGTATGTGTTAAGTTCAATGTAGCATGTAAAACAGTTTTTTAATTAAAACAAAACTTTAGGGTTTGTTTGGTGTATTGACATGGTCAGATAATGGTTTGATGACATATTACAGGGCTGTGATGCATGTGACGAGACATTTTCTAGGCCTAAATGCATGCTTTTTACATTACTGTTATAATCTATTATCATAATCTACACTCCCACACAGTTCTGGCTAAGTAGGCCCCTGCTTCACTGCAGCTATGTCATGGATAAATTGTAGAAATTTTATAGCTTTGTCTACCATGTCAACACAATACCACATCTATGTTTGTTTTTTAATGGTATCAAGCACCAAGTTGCAAATGCCAATTTTCTTTTAAAAAATCTTATATCTAGGACTAGGCTCTTGCTTCTATCAACAGCAATTTGATACTGGCTGAGTTGATACAATTACTAAAAGAAAACACTTTATATTATAACTGCAGTAGTCAAAACACAACCTAAATTATCATAGGGTTTGCACCAATAAGTTGGGTCAGCCCCTTGTTGTACAGAATACTGGAAATCTATAGAAATCCAAGTAGATCACTCTGAACCCTGCAAAAGAAACAATACAAAAGAGTCATCCCTGGTACAGCAGCAATAAAGAAAGAGCAAGGCAGGGAATGCCACTTTAAATACACAATCTTACTAAAAAGAATAAGAGCTGGCTTTGTTAACATTATTTGTCTGACTGAAATGAGCCATTACAAATCATGCAAGTCGATATAAAATATAATGAACAAACAGTACTCTCATCTTTATTATTTTGTAGCTAAGAACTAAAAAGTATAAAAATTAAGAAATTAAATAACCTCTGCTCCCTGTTTGGGAGATCTACTGCCCTGTGATGCACATATCACTGCCTTTGGTGAATTATTTTTTATCCCCAGTTGGAACAAACATCATCCCTCCTATTCAGTGATTTTTAGCTGCAACTCTAAACAGATTGTAATGTCATGTACTGTACTCACATTTATATTGCACATTTCTAGACTTCCTGATCATTTTAGGGACACTCAATCACCCCTAAATTTCCCTTAGCACCCCTAAAAATACCAATAGCAGTAGTATTAATAATAATGCATTTTATAATTATTTTCTGACATTATTACACAATATAGTGTACAATGGCAAATTATTTTTGAGCTCTGTCTGACTGAACAGACTTCACTGCTGTGATGGCCTTCTTGATAGGACTCATATCCTTCCAAACATGGCTTGAATGGGATGGCTGCCACTACAAAGAAGTGACAGACTGCATATCTATGCGCTATGCTGAGTCTGCACAATAAAGGGTGGGTTTACATGAAATCAAAAATGGGTGCATTGAAAGTCAGCTGGATTTGCCCATTTTTGTATTGAATGATGCAACTTTAATTGCTTGATCATTTGGTGGTCTGCCCCTATATGGTTAAGAGACTAAAACAATGTTTTGCATGTTTCTACTCATATCTGCTTTGCTGCAAATCTATCTTTATCTTTAACTTACTTTGGCCATGATGATTGAGTCTTTGCCTCAGGCTTCATAGCTTCAGGTATCATGATCATGTTCCAAATCTACCTTGAGCTTTACAGTATACCACAAAGCACCAACAGGATATTTCACCATGAACACTACCCTTAGCTAATAATTTTTATGTCATATGTCACAAGACCCTGCCAAATCTATTCCTAGTTAGCATCAGTGTTCAACCCAGAACAAGATCGACAACTTATTATTTAAACTTGTTGGATTATGGTAATGCATGTATCTGTGACATCCTGCTAGAAAGCAGGAAATCTCTGACAATGTTATACTTCTAGTTTATTGGCTATGCAACTTGATGGCACAGCTGCTACAACAGACCAATACAGAACCAGTGGTACACTCAGCCATAACCTGACTGTCATTCACTGCACAAATTACAAGTTAGAACTTGTGATCCATGATGCTAAGAGATGCTTTGCAGAGATGTATGCAGTTGACCTCTTCAGAGGAAAGCAAAAATAATTAGGCAGAAGTTTGTCATCAGAGCAGACTGTTTTCTTTGTCTGACAAGTAATATACAGTAGTACCCTATTTATAATTCTGTTCATTTAGAAATATTTTCACAGGCCTTTGGCCAACAGTAGCAGTTTCCACCGGCACCCTGTTGGCTAACGGCACCGGAGGCAGTCGTTGTTAACCCGGGCCATGACCGATCCGGTATGGAAGTCGTGTTATGAATCCGCATATTTGATTTGGCAAAGTTTTTACGCCAGATGCTCTTCCTGACATAACCCTCACCATTTACCCGGGCTTGGGACCGGCACTAGGAGTACACTGGCTTGTGGACCCCTGTGGCTGGGTTATTTGGAAATATTTTCACAGATTCAACATTTTTTAATTGATTTATTTGGATGACAGCTCACTGTAGAGTTGAGATCATTTCATATTAAAGTTAAGTCGCACACCTAGCCAAATTCGCTATGCACTTAAGCATTTTTATCATGTTTGATTAGATACTCTGTTGCAAATAAGAGGAAAGGGCAAAACATGAGGTTGAGAATACTGCACAAATTAATTAATTACATTTTGATAAAAGAGATTTAAATATTTTTGCAACCCTGTGATAGACTGGATGAGTATTTAGGAATATGAATAGATGGATGTAAAATATTTTTGGAAACACACTGGTTGAGTTTAACTTCCAAACTTCTTAATTATTCCACATTACATTGACAGCAGCATTAAATTATAAATACTCTAACAGAGTTCATAGCATATAGGCACACTGTGGTTCTGGAACTATTTTTAAAAAAATCATCTCCTCAGATTTATTTTAACAAGTCGCACTCTGCCTCTGCTTTTAACCTACTGTTAGAATATTATTTCAAACATATTATGCAATAACATTACACAACCTTACTTTAAAAGCACTGCTGGTGTCTGACTACTTTTTAAGTCTATAAAAAATACGGTCCTCCACTTTAAAGAGAAAAGCTGCTAATTTTGTCAAACAGCTCATGTGGGTTTGAAAGCATGTAATAAACGGGATGAATATTAAACAGATGATTGCAAACCAAAATGAAGGTGAAAATCACAGGGAAGAGTGCATGTGAATCACAAGGCACATGCTAATCAGCACACATCATGTGTCTCTCGTGTCTTTACGTCATGCTTTCAAATAACACTTTAAATGTTGCTAATCTTTATGAGTTATCTCGTGCTTTATCTTTTTGTAATTGCTCCTCTCAGTAACACTTTTTAATGAACCAACTATCTAATGAAACCCAAAACAGGCTTAATTGTTCAGCACATTTTAATTCCCCCCATTCTAATCATTCAAAAGCAGCAGATAGGATTGACTCCGCAGCCATTGAACCTCTATAATGAGCAATTCCAGCAGTTGTTAAAAGACCTTAAGAACTTATCCAGCTGTGGTTTAAGATGGTCTATTTTTTCCATTCACAGTGTATTGGGAAATGGGCTTTGGTAGTGACAGAAATGGGTACAGAGGGAGAGCTAGACAGGGAGCAAAAGGTAATTGTGAAACGGGAAAAAAAAAATATGAGTAAGTGTTTGGAGAATGAGATGAAGCTATAAGAAAGTGAGACAAAGATCATTTTCAGAAACAGAGGAGATAGTCAGTCACATCATTCACCTAAGAAGATGAGATGAAGTATACCAAGTTAGGTTTTTTGCCTCTTTCTAATATATTATAGCATATCACTGTTCATAACAAAATCTTACTGCCAGCAGCTCTCCATTGTGCCTTCCTTGTTTTATCCATAAAATTAAAAGCATGTGCAAAACAATTCAGTGCATCATGGTATTGGACAGATCAAGACAACAAGAAGTTTTTGCTATCATCCAAGAAATCAGCTTCGCGTTTTCATCGCCAGTGGCTAAAACTGCAGGGTACAAGAAACACAGCTGTGGCTGGACTTTGTTGACCATGTGGATTATGGCATAGACTATATATCAAACTAGGAAGTGGCCATCTTGTGAAGTCAGTATCAAAGTGCTTTAAAGTTGCATTTGTTCAAATGGGGGGGCCAACTCCTCTGGCTGCAAAAATTGTCTGGAAGTCTACTTGTCCCCTGGAGGACAGGGGACCCTGACAAATAAATACTAGTTCTGTTTTTATCTCCTTCTCCCTCTGTCTGGGTGGAGTGAGGGCAGTAATTGTGTCTGCTTAGTCCTCAAGTATGGGGCAGAGTGTGCCCACACACACCTGTGGCTCATTTCTCATTACCTGTGCTACAGTACTTAAGCCAAGCAGTTACCTCGCTGGAATTTTTAGCTACATACTGCATAGTAAACCAGGGCAAGTCCATTATTCTTTGTGTTCAAGTTTCTTTTTAAGTGCTGCTGGTATCTCCAGGCCTGCCAAGTTACCTTAAGTTACTCCCTGATCTACTCTCATGTTGGACCACTGCCCACTGCCACTGAGAACTGGGACTCACTGGCTCACTGGGAAACTCACCTCGGACCTCGTGTCTGGAACCACACTCACTCACCAGAGAACAGAGACTTTTTATTCTTGAAGATTTTATTGCACCTTGTGATCCATTAAAACTTATTTCATTTCTGAGTTTGTCCGCATCATTCACGGTAAAACTAAGTGACTCCTCTGCTCACTTGATCCACGACGTCATTAAACTTTATTCTGAGCTGGAACAGCCATCCATGATGTGAGATTGTGTTGGCTTAGTCCATCCTTTATATACAGTCTAGATAGGACACAACAGTTGAAAAGTATCAGCAGCATGGATACAGCAAGCAAAAGTCAAACATACTCATGCTGTGGTCACAACTAGTAGTTATGATGATGTGTGACAAGTGACGAGTTGTTATTCTAGTCAGCCTGGTTTTTCTATAGTTTTCCCACCTTAGGATAAAAAAAACAGGTTAGATATTTGCCCCTATTTCCAGTCTTTACACAAAGCTAACAGGCTATACAGACAAAAGTATTGGAACACCTACACTTTATACTTACAGTAGCTTTCATGACATCTCATTCTAAATCCACAGGCATTAATACAGAGCTTGTCCCTTTTTACAGATAACAGCTTCCACTCTTCTGGGAGCGTGTCTGTGAAAATTTTTGCCCATTCGTCCAGAAGAGCACTTGTGAGGACAGACACTGCTATTATATGAGGGGGTCTGGCTCACAATCTTCATTCGGGTTCATCCCAAAGGTTTTGGATGAGGTTGAGGTCAGGGCTCTGTGTAGGCCAGTCCAGTTCTTTCATACCAAACTCATCCAACCTGATGTTAACACCAGTGGAAGCTTGGAACTTTGCAATCCCTGAGTCAGCAGAGTGTTGTGCACTTTTACACACTATGCACATCAGCATTCAATGATCCTGCTCTGTAACTCTACATAGTCTGTTACTTCATGACCAAGTTGATATGATTCCTAAGAGCTGCCACTTTGCCACTTTGCAATAATACTACTTACAGTTGAGCATGGAACATCTAGGAGGGAAGAGATTCCACAAAATGACTAGTTGAGTACTATTACAGTGCTACGCTTAAATTCAGTGAGGTTTTCAGAACAACCCATTCTCTCACTAATGTAAACGTTAACCTCACTGAAACTGATCAGACTATTAAATTTCTTAGGTACATTCAAGTTGCAGTTCAAAGAAATGGCATCTTGAGTTATGGTTGGGTCAGCACAGAAATATGCTATGCTAAACAGAAAGCAAACTTCTCTCAGTTAGCCAACAATACAGATAACTGCATCAATATAGCCTGACTTTTGAGAGCCAACTCCACTTAACACACTGAAGACATTCACCCTGAGACATTGTCACACAGCTCAACAACACAGGTGCTTAACACAACACAAATCATAGCAAGCTTTGCCATTTACTACTCTCGAACCTTGAGGTCGGTTGTTCATTTATGTCTTTTCTCTACAAGTGAAAAAATAAATTATTCATTCAACTCCAAAACAAGTAAAATCAGCCCCTCCAGTATCAGTTTCTCTCCTTAGTTTTTTTTTTTGTTTTTTCAGGTTGCTGTGGTCATGGGGCATCAAGTTGAAGAAAAGTGCTCAAAGAAGCTGCACTTTCCCTTTCTGTACAGTTTACCTTGATGGTCACAGTGCTTACACTGCAATCAGGGACTTGTTTGTGCTTTTCAAAATGCAGAAGCTGTATCAAGGGCAATGACAACATTTGGAAATGGCATATGTATCCTGTCACATGATAAGGCATTAATAGTGCCCTTGATGCAGATGGATCTTTCAATGTAAACAGACAGGACAAGCCCTCAAGATATATTAACTTTTATATAATCAGTACCATCACAAGATCTTAAGCCAGCTGAAGAAACAAATTATGAGCACACATTCAGTTCTTGTCTTACAAATGTGGAATTATTTCTGGCCTGCTGTTATAGCTCATTGCCACACAGCACCTTCAAAAGATAATGAATGTTCAAGGATGAAATTCACTTTCACAGAATCATTTGTCTAACTTTCCCAGCAAACCAGACAGTTAACAATTACTGCTCGCCAGCATTAAAAATGAGGTAATATCAAGGATAGCTTAAGGGCATACCAACTTTTTATTGCAGGTATATATGAACAATTTTTTAAAAAGTCATGGTTTAAAGAGGACATGTTAATTTCATTTTAACTCCAGAATTTCATTCTTGCACTCTACAAGAGTAGCTTTGTATAAGTCACACTTCAAAATAATCCTTGTAGTATACTGGGTCATTGTGCAGCTCCTTTAAATGCCACCTTCCCTTTAAGCCAACTTTGTCTGGATTTGAACAGCAGGAGTGTGGTGCCTCTGCGGATATACTGAAGATATATGCTGTCTTTGAAATCATATGGATCCCACATCTGAGCAAAATATGATGGCCTCCTTTCATATTGGTATGATTAAACATAATGCACAAATACCAATGTTACCACTTTAACAAAAAAATACAGACTTAATTGTTTTAAATGCATTCTGGAAGGTTGTTTTTCTTGATTAGGTTGGACTGTTAAGAGTGATAACTTAATCTTTTGACGGTAGATGGGCTCATCAACCAAGGTACTGTAGCTTGAATGGCATAAATAGTAAATTTGTTTGAAAAATAATTATATATGATATAAATTGAATATATAGAGAATTTATATGTTACAGAGAAAATCATCAGTGGCAAGGTTTGGGGGGGACAATTAGTTGCAATTAAGAACAGATTGGAAATTGTGATCAGTGGCACAGATGTATAAAGCAGTTTATGAACACAGATTAGCATTGTGTGTGTGTGTGTGTGTGTGTGTGTGTGTGTGTGTGTGTGTCTCTGTCTGTCTTGGGGGGGCATCCTAATTAGCATTAATTATGTCTAATTGAAAGCATTAGAAAAGGCAGGTGTTGAGCCCAAACACACTCATTACCAAAAATTCTAAACCTCCAGCTAAACAATGTATGTTGTAAGCCTTTCGCATGAAAACAATTAAAAAAAAAAAAATGCACAACCTCCTTTGTGCTTTTCTAAAAACATTAGTCATTCACCCAACAGTCAGAATGAACTGCTGTTGCTGAGTAAAATTACCTTGTGCTTAATTAAAACGCTGGACCTCTCTGTGCTATGGCCTCTGGCTTACTTTCACAAATTGTAGCAGTGATGGCAGTAACCCTGAGCACAGCATAACAACTGGTATTTATCAAATATATAGCCAATATCTTTTATGCATTTAAAATCAGCAGCAAATCTGTTTCTCTAGGTTTGTGTGTATGTGGGTTTTGTTTTTAGACCAACATATGAGAAAATATTTAGTTTGAGTGTAGGTGCAGGGTGTTTACAGTCAGTTACAACCCTGTTACTGTAGTTGTAAAAAGTGGGTTGGTATTTACATAACTAAATATGTGGTCAAATGTGTCCCAGGCCACCTGATTTGAGTGACTGGATCACAAAGCATGTTGATGCTCATTTTGTCATGACTGGCTCTGTGGTGTGGGGGTGCGGACCCAAATGCAGGACTCGGAGAAGGCCGGAATGCATATTAAAAGGCTTTTATTGCCACAAGTGCAAAACTACACACAGTCTGAGGGTGAAGAAGGGGGTGAAGGCAGCTATCCAGAGAACACACACAGGCACGGTCCGGAACTCAGGGAGAATGAGGCGGATAAAACGACGAGGACGAGACAACAAACAGACGAGGACGAGCGTATAAATAGACAGACAGGTAGACCAATCGACACAGGAGGGAGTGTTGCACAGCTGCAGGCAATTACATAAACAGGAAGGGAAAACAGAGGCAGGGGCACCAGACAGGACGGGTTTCAAAACAAAACAGGAAATGATGCGGACAGGGAGGCACACAGACATGGGTCATGACACAATTATGCATATATTTGGTATTGTCTACTTGTAATCTGAGCACCAAAGATACACAAGTGTAATGGCCCTGTCACACCATGACGATTTAACAAGCTTACGCCGACGCATTCAAATTCCCTTAAAACACTGGCATACGCAGAACAATGACGTTAAATGGACATATACATAACATATACGCTAGCGTACTGCAGACATTCACAACTTGAAGCCCATTTATACCGCTCTCCTTAAACGCACCACATACGCAATTATTCAGTAGCTGTATGTTAAAAACCATATTCAGTTCGACTGGATCACGTCAAATACTTACACAAACGTCACTATCTATTGCAGGCATGTTTGATATGTTTTTAACACATGTAACATATGTTACTCATAGGTTATTAATATGTTTTGGGTATCGCCACATATTTTGACATGAGTAACATGAGTCTCTGCATGCATTAAGTACCTGCAACATATGGTCCTCTTATGTGGGACGTATGAGCCATACGCTGGCAAACGGAGATTTTGTGCATGCTCAAAATTTTCCAACAACATCGCCATACTACCACATATACCAGCGTACTTCAACATGCTCTTAACTTATAAAAACGTTCTTAGAGCTTAATTGACATTTGCTGGTGTATTTGCTGGGTTTTTTTCTACGTTGGCATATGCTTGTTAAATCATCAAGGTGTGACAGGGGCTTAAACAGTGTCATGGTTTTCCATGCCGTGGGTGTGGTGTGGACCCATATGCAGGACCGCAGAGCCGACTGAAGGTAAAAGGCTTTATCTGCCAAAATCACAAGGGGTACAAAGTCCATGAAAATTCCTAAGGAGCACGAGAGGGCAAGACACAGGGGAGACCACCAGTAATGACACGACAACGAACAACAGAGGGGACCGCCGCTCTGGTGGCCGGACACGGAGGCCAGAAAACCGCCTCTCGGGAGGCCGAACACGGCGGCCAAGAAACCACCGTTCAGGTGGCCAGAGATGTGGGCCAGGAAACCACCGCTCAGGTGGCCGGAGATGGAGGCCCGGAGACCATCATTCTGGTGGCCCGACACGGGGGCCAGAAAACTGCTTCTTGGGAGGCCAAACGTGGCGGCCAAGAAACCACCGCTCAGGTGGCTGGAAGCCAAGGGCCTCTACAGGAGGAGACAACAGGAAGCTCTGCCCCTCTGGGGAGGGCGGAAGCACAGACCTCTCCTCAGACAGAGGAGGCGGAGACCAAGAGACGCACTCCTTGGGAGGAAGAGGCGGAGACCGAGAGATGCACTCCTCGGCCGGAGGAGGCGGCTGCAGCCAGGGGCGCTCCTCGGCCGGAGGAGGCAAAGGACAGGAGCTCTCCTTAACCAGACGAGGGGGAGTCTGTTCTCAGAAACGTGAGTGACAGAGGGAGAGGTTCATGCCGTAACTACGCGAGATCACGCGATACTTCGGCGAGAACACGGCAGATTTGAATGTGGCGCGTCATTGACTCCAAACATTTCATTTATTATCCTTTTTCCGCCAACTTAAATTAAAAAGTGTTAAAACTAGCTATATTTTGGAGACATTTTCATCAGCACTCTGGAGGACAGCGAAGAAGATTTGGACAGTCTACAAATATACATCGACGAGTGTTTCCAGCGCCTTGTGATGGGGAAACCCAACCAAACATCGACCTCAACTCCATCAACTAGTAAAGGTACCCCAGCCAGCAAGAGGAGCCGAGCTTTGGACTCCCCCGAAGCGTCCTCTCCTCCAGCCGGCGACATGGCGGATATTTTGCAGTCGATTGATAATAAACTGTCCTCCTTCGACGCACGTCTGTCCCTTATGGAACTCCTCCATAAAGAATTTCAGGCTCTGCGTGAGTCAGTGGAATTTAGCCAGCGGCAGGT
>VUQH01081266.1:0-14566 GCA_015106775.1 Etroplus canarensis | reverse complement strand
GTCTCCAAACCATACATCATAGCAGGTCTCACTACTGTCTTGTAAACCTTCCCTTTTACTCTTGCTGCTATCCTTCTGTCACAAAGCACCCCTGACACTTGTCTCCACCCACTCCAACCTGCCTGAACTCTCTTCTTTACCTCTCTTGTGCTCTGTCCGTTGCTTTGGATGGTTGATCCCAAGTATTTAAACTCATCCAGCTTCACCACCTCCACTCCTTGCATCTTCACCGTTCCACCTGCCTCCCTCTCATTTATGCACATGTACTCTGTTTTGTTTCTACTGACTTTCATTCCTCTTCTCTCCAGTGCATACCTCCACCTCTCTAGGCTCTCTTCCACCTCCTCCCTACTCTCACTACAGATCACAATGTTGTCTGCAAACATCATAGTCCACGGAGACTCTTGTCTGACTTCATCTGTCAATCTGACCATCACCATTGCAAACAAGAAGGGGCTCAGAGCTGATAATCATTCTACATTTACGATCTGTAATGAAACAATCTCACTCATTTGTAACACTAATAAACCTGCTAAAACTTCATTTTAAATGCTTATTTTGTCCAAAAATCAGAAATATTACACAAAAATGAACAACCAAACTTCTTCAGAAGCATGACACATGTGCCATTGCTGTCTCAGGATGGATTCAAAATGATTCCCCCGGCGGTTCTAGATGTTCAGAGTTTTAAGGCACCTCCAGCTTCATTTTCTAGACAAATGATTTGCAAAGATGCAACTTCATCCCTTAGGTCGCAAAAAGTGATAAATGAACATTTTAACTGGTAATTGGATCACACCATCCGTGTCACCAATGGCAAGAGACTCGTCAAACTTGGACTTAGTTTTAATGTCAAATACACACCTGTAAACTTTTGTGACTTTGTCATAATTCCTGCTACAGTGAATCTCTAGTGTGATATTTTGCAATGATGACGGAGACTCACGAAGTAAAAACAATACCAGCCCTGCAACATGCTAATTGTCATCAGCTGTGAACTAAATAAAAAGACAGGAGAGGAGAAAAAGGCCACATTTTGTGAAGAGAGTTACATAACGCGGAGTATAAACCTTTATGAGGGCCATGTTGCCGTACTGGAAGACTGACAACAAAATGAGAGTGTGTAACACTATCACCGCCTAAGCCCTGATAAAACAAAGGAAATTATGTTGCCAGATACAGCTGTTTGAATTATACTTTAAAAGCGAGACTAAAGATCAGAAAGGATAAAGCAGCCCACTTTATAACCCTCCAGATAAAAGAATAATAAAACAACACGCTGAACAGTACGAACACACGAACCCTGGCTTGGTATCTGCCAGGCTGAGTGGTACACTGAATTCACCCAGTTGAAAGCATTTTGTGAAAGTTGGCCGTGGACCAAAAAGCCTCTAAAAGGCTTTATGTGTTGGTTTCTGAATGGTCAGCTGCAGGTGGTGATTGAAGGAGGCCGGAAAGAGAGGGATGAAAGGTATTCCTAACCCAAAATATTAAAATGAGAGACCACTGTCTTTCTAGCTCCTCCAACTGAAATATTTCTGTACGGGATCCTGGCAAAAAGCAGGTGTTTTCTTTTCTGCTTTTGTTGGAATGGCATCGCAGGCAACAGCTTCAGAGAGCGACCAGGCAACATATTAGTCGTTAAAACTCTGACAGCTCTCTACAAAGATCTCCTCCTGAGCTCATGGCAACACATAGGGCCTAACGGCAGGGTTCAGCTGGGACTCTTGGCTCAGGCTCTTGACTCAAACAGGCTGTGCAAGTATGGGTGTGTGTGTGTGTGCGCGCGCGCGCGAGTGTGCGTGAGTTAACAGTCGCTGCGGTGCCATTTGGACCGATGCCTGACACCCTCCGTGTTAATAAGAGTAATCAGTGCCCCCATGCCTGCTACCAGCCTACATAGCACAGCAGAGACATGGCACAGGCCTGCACTGCCACCTGAGTGTGTTTACCCAAAACACTCGCTACCTCCCCCCTGCTCCACGCACACACAAACACCTCAGAGAAGCTAATGAGGGGGAAATGCAGTCAATACAGTACAATTGATCAGCATTGTCCGGCGACAGCACGCCATCGATTGGGTTTCCCTTGCCAGTAATGCCTCATTAGCTGCGTCTTCAGCACACATGAGCAAACACACAATCAGGTGTAATGCATCGCACCGCAAACAAATCATAGCGTTTAATTTCCGAGCGCTTGCTCGGCTTTGGTTCATTTCGCAGAGAATGCCTTGTACGTTTGCAGCAGATGAATGTGCTGCTGCAGCTGCTTTCCTTGTGTTTTTATTAATATCAATTGTGTGATATCAATATTAGGGCTCAGTGTGGAATAGTGTTTGCTTGCTGAGGCAGTGGAATAGAGGAAAAGCAATCAAACAGCAGTTTAATTTTAAAGCTCAACTACGTTCAAGTACTTTGAGCTTGTGCTGCTTATATGTAACTATTAGTTGATTTGAAATATTTTCACTTTAATTACTTCAGTCTCACAGCTTGTTACAGAAATTTTATACACTTAACGCATCACTGTTTATAAGAAAGTGTTACAGAAAAGCTGGTGTTTGAAGGGTCACGTCTATAGACTATATCTGTTTAAAAGATGTAACTGGCCACCTTGACATCAATCACTGGTTTTAGTATTTTGATCATCACCACTTTTTAAAAGCCAGAAGTGGTCATATTTGGCCAAGAGGGTAGTTTTAACCTTGGTTAGCTAGCTGTATCCGTAACACTCACCGGCCTCTTTGTTAGGTACACCTTGCTGGTACTGGGTTTGACCCCCTTTGCCTTCATTACTGCTTTAATTCTTTATAGATTCAATTAAGTGCTGGAAACCTTCCTCAGAGATTTTGGTCCATATTGATGCAATAGCATCAGACAGTTGGTGCAGATTTTTAGCTGTGCATCCATAACACAAATCTCCCTTTTCACCAGATCCTAAAGGTGCTCTGTTGGATTCAGATCTGGTGACTATGAAGGCCATTTAAATAGAGTGAACTCAATGTCATGCTCAAGAAACCAGAGAATATGTGATGTTTGTGACATGGTGCGCTATCCTGCAGGGAACAGCATCAGAAGATGGGTACACTGTAGTCATGAAGGGGTGGACATCATCAGTGACAAAACATAGTTCCCGCAGACATGCTTTTTAGTCACGTGACTTCCTTAGCGACGCCATCTTTGTTGACAAGCTGTACTTGTTTACACACACTGCTGCTTATCTCCCCCGCGAATTTTAAACTGTTTTGATGTCGGATTCGACTTGTGATCAAAATCACGGAAAGACAAAAGGAGAAAGACTTTGTAGAATCATTAAGTATGGAGGATAGAAAGAGATACGATGAGAAAATCGGCGTAATAGGTGTGGCTCCATATTCGTTAGCAAAGGAAAAGCTGAACCATGAAGTTTCAGCATTACCACCAATTCAATACTATGACGATGAAAGACGTTTTATTGGAGGTGAACTGACGTTGAACTGCTGTTTATCTCGTGCAATTTCCATTGCATTGCCGGCATAGTCCCAGTATTGCTGATAATAGCTGGTCAAAACGACATGATGGGGGCAATGCTGCCAAATGACATCAACATCAATAGAGAATACATTGTGAGTGCATCCTGAACGCCGCAGCAACGCGCTGGGGTCACAATGTGAATGCTGGACTTTTGATGGGAATATGATGGCAATAGATCGTCAGGAACTGAATTTTCAGCCGTTTCACACCATTGGCATGGATCACCGTAATCAGTGCTATTACGACTCCAGTGGAATAGGGGTCTAAGACGTGTACCATTATCTTGTGTTGGCACGCAGCTTTTATACCAGTGAGCAATTCCAGGCCTACAAGATACTGGAGGCGTACAATCAGTTTGTTAATGGTTGGGTTGGTGACTTTTCCTTAAGTGTCCTGAATGCACAGCTGCCTACAGCTTTCCTATAGCAGTCACGGCCACTCGTATGTTGTGACGTGTCTTTGGGAACTATGTATACTCAGGTAGGCTGTAGTGTTTTTCATTTGGTACTAAGGGGCCCAACATCAGCAGCCTGAAATTTTAATACAAGGCAGGAGGGATCCATGCTTTCCTGTTGGTTATGCCAAATTCTGGCCCCATTATCTGAATGTTGCAGGAGAAATCACGACTCATCAGACCAGGTAACCTATTCCAATTTTTTATTAGCCAGTTCTGGTGAGCCCAAGTGAATTGTAGCCTCAGTTTTCTGTTCTTAGTTAACAGGAGTGGCACCAGGCGTGGTCTTCTGCTGCCCATCTGCTTCAACATTCAATATGGTGTGCATTTAGAGACGTTCTTCTGCTTACCTTGGTTGCAGTGAGTGGTTATTTGAGTTACGGTTGCTGTCCTGTCAGCTCAAAGCTGTGTGGCCATTCTCCTCTGACCTCTGGCATCAGAGAACTACCACTCACTGAACAGTTTCTGTTTTTCGAACCATTCCCTGTAAACCCTAGAGATGGTTGATCCCAGATCTCAGTAGATCAGCAGTTGCTGAAATACTCAGATTAGCCCATCTGGCACCAGCAACCATGCCATGTTCAAAGTCACTTAAATGACTCGCTTTGAACTTCAGCAGGTCATCCTGATCATGGGCACATTCCCAAATGCACTGAGTTGCTTCAATGCGATTAGGTATTTGCAATAAGGAGCAGTTGAACATGCATACCTAGAAAAGTCGCTGGTCAGTTAGATCTACTAAATAATGTTAAGTACAAGACTAATAAAAAATACGAATAAGTTCACTCACAAAACAGGAACAGACTTCTTTGGCAGGTTGTCACTACAGTTAAGTGCACAACATGTTATATTTTCTGTCAGATTATTGCATAAAAATGCTCCAAAAGGCACTAAAAATGCAATTTAAAACCTGAAATGTCTTTTAGCAGCTTCCTACTTGTCAGTCAAAGTGACCACACCTCCAATAACGCATAAATACAACTTTACAGTAGTAATACTAAAATCCACCCCCTTTACAGCTGCCAAAATGAAAATTATTAACTATTCAGACCAAAAATGGTATTTGTACCAGGCTGTAAACATCTTTATTTCTGCTCTAGTGTTGGGCATTTTAACTTGAAAGTCCGCAGCAACTGACTTATACACCAGCCTCATGTGATCACTGGAGGAACTGCAGTTTTTGACCGTTTCGTTTTGGCTTGCTTTTTCCAGCCCTGGAGGTGCAGCAGAAAAATGTGTTCAGAAGTGATTATGACCATAAGGGAGAAGAAGATAGCATGCTCTACTCGCTACCCTCGGCTTGCCCGTACATTCTTATGGATAGAGCAGCTTCTAAAGGACTTTATCAAATGACCCAAGCATGGGGTGGAGGTGTGGAGCATGGGTATGGCATTATTTTATCAGGCTGGAAACCTATACTTAAATGTCTTCATCTAAATAATTTTTACCTGGAATTAGCCCAGAAAATACCAGTAAATAAATAAATAAATCCCCACGCTGGTTTTTCGAAGCTACCTTTCCAGCCAACTTTCTCAAACATTTAAACTTGTAATGACATGAAACAGCAAAAATTACACAAACTCACAAACGTTGGGAGATTTTGCTTAATGACTTGTTTAAAAAGTTTGACTATTAGTTGTTTCAGCACTAATTAGCTTTGCTTTTTTAAATAAATTTTCCTCTCCCAACATACTGTTCCCTCACAACAAGGAATGGCTTCAGTGGGTCACCCTGCCCCAAGAGTGATCCTGTTGAACCCCGCAGGAAAATCAGTGCTGATCAGAAGGTCAACAGGTTCTTTGAGGGTCTTTACACCTTACACGGTAAGATTTTTCAAAAATTTCTGCCGAAAAACACTGTTTAAATGATAGAGATAGTGGGGCTATCACAAAACCTCTGCCTCAAGACTAAGGGCCTGCGGTACACAGCACGTCTATATCTCTCCAATATGTTCTTGGAAGTCTTTGTGTTTTACTTGCAGTCTTGTTACTCTTCATAATTCTTGCCAACATGAGGGTGGAACTGATTTATTTGGACCATCTGTTGGCCCCGCTGGACTGAAATGCAGCTGTGCACACTGAAAAGCAACACAAACTTTAGTCGAGTGTAAAAAAATTAATTTGATGTTATCCAAAATTGTTATCGAGTTGGTAGCTGCAGGATTTACTGCATATTATATCCTGTCACTGCACAGACAGATACTTTTTGCATGGTTATTTTAGCACAAATTGGGCCTGTTTAGTTATGTTACAGGGGAATCTCGGCTTCCGGCTGGTAACACTGAGCCCCACATGCTAACCTCTGAAGCCCAGATCAGATATTTTTCCTGTCCTCTGAAGGGATTCAGGCTAGATTTGAGGTGCTGTAATGTGATAAATGGTTTGTGGTCAGGCTGCATGTGTGCATGTGTATGTTTGGATGGCGGTCAGGAGGTAAATCCGAGAGTGTGCATACGTCCATTAGTGTGTTTATGTGTGTTTAAATGTCTACCGACGTCAAGTGGTAACTGAAACGGAGTGTGTGTGTGTGTGTGTGTGCGTGTGTGTGTGTGTGTGTGTGTGTGTGAGGCTTGTTCCGGTGGCCAAACACTGCTCCCATAGAAGTGTCTCCTGCTGATCCCAGGCCAGACCTTCACTTCCTGAGGCCTGCGTGGATGAAAAATATCCCAGATGTGGGAGTACAGACACAAACATACAAATCTGTGGAAAGCCCACTTGCCTGCCTGGAAAACCCTGGAGTCCTAGGGGACTGGATTCTCTCAGAAAACACACACTATTCCTCCTACAGTGTGTCCAGTGTGTTACGTCTGCTTGGAATCAACTCGCCGAGGAAGATGTGAAGCCTCGGGGAGACAGTTCTTTCACTCTTTCATTGAGAACTCTCTCCAGAGGCATACCCCCCCTCTGTTCTCAGATGCCACTTGAACCTTAGATTGAAGCCCCAAGAAGTAGAAGAGAAGCAGAGAAAGACTCCCCCCAAGCCCGTCTTTGCAGTTTGCCTTTCATCTCCGAGCTTGCGAGTTCCTGCGGTTCAGAGCGGCGCTCAAAATAGAGGCGAGCGCGTCAGTCCGCGATGTGTGTTTGCCCATTAAGGCCAAGAGCCGGCCTGTCAGGCCTTTCAGCTGTCCTCGGCAGTCGGCGTGATGACTAAACACGTCTTTATAGCTATTACAGGAGGAGGGTGAGGTCAGAGAGGGGTTTCTTTGCACGTCAGCATGCAAACGTGTGTGTGAAGCAGCAGAAGTAGAGGGGCAGATCAATCAAAGATGTCTGATTAAGAGCAAGAGGGCTGGTTCCCATTTCCCTCAGAACTGAGGCAATCCTGCTACATGTAGATTGGGTGTCATTCAACCACAGGCAGCCAACGACTTGTGTACACAGACAAACACATTAACCACTGGGGCCGATTGCCGTAATGACAGTAATAGAGCAAGCCCGATGACAGACAACAGAATAGCACACTGGCTGAGGCTGACAGAGAGGGAAATAGGGAAACAGATTTCCAGTTTTTTTTTTTTTTTAAAGGTCTGCCTTTTTGTCCCTCAGCTAAAGGTGCTCATTTGCTAAGGTGAAACGGTTGCGGCACTGCAAGCGGAGGGCAATTTCTCTCCCATCAAGTGTGTGTTTAATTTTCCTTGTCCCTTTTTTACACGTCCCTCAGGGCCGCTTGAAGGCTACAATTGATGTTAACATCTCACTTGATTGTACAATTTCTGAGCTGGAGGCCTCCCCTCGCCCACTACGAGTAATCCTTAAACATCCACACAGGCTTGATTCTTTCTGTTCTTGAAGCTCATGATGGGCCACAACCTCGTTTGTCCAGTCAACAGCATTTACAATTTCCTGCTCATGCGGTCGATGTGAAAGCAGCTTCACATACATTGCTGTCTCAGAGAGGTAGAGAGAGATTTAAAAATCAGTGCACTGTTAAGCTTTACAATATTAAGTGTTGAAAAAAACTGTTTCTCACTCTCGAAGTTGTTTTTTTCTTCTGTAAATAAATAAATAAAATTGCTAAGAGTACATTCAGGTCTTAATGCTCAGTTCCGATCTTTTGCTGCGATCTGATTTTCTTGCGTGGTCGTTCACATTAAAATTGGAAATGCGACCGCCATCAGACTCCAGAATGAACAGTCTACGGCCCTGAAGTGATGCACATGTGCAGAGGAAGACGTGACGTCACACGTAGCACGCTGTGTTTACAGAAGTAAATATGGATGCCATGTGCGTAAAACTTTGCTTTCTTTCCAGTGAGTAGCTCCATCAGCGCTGTCTGCCATGCTTGTTCGGTCCATTGTCCTCGTCTGTCTCACTTCAAGTGGGGGCGGCGATGGCTCAGTACGTCGGAGGACTCGCTCGGGAGCCTGTGTGTGTGTGCGTGCATTCTATCTCTAGAACAATTCAAATTTGTTGTTTGTTTGTTTGTTTAAACTTTGGATGAAATCCGACATGGCCGTTCAGACTGAGGTCACTTTGAAAAACATTGGGTATGTATCAAATTTAGGATATGAAAGTGGCCTGAATCCAATTTGAAAAAATCAGCTGTGTGCTGTTCAGACTGTCATAAAAAAATCAGATGTGGGTCACATATGGGCAAAACATCAGATTTGAGCCACTTTTGCCTACAGTGTGAATGTAGCCTAATTCACGTTTTTTAGTGCATTGATACACTGTTGGGTCAGAGTATTTTTGTACGCTGACACACTGTTTAGCTGTTTACCAAAAGACATTTAAGCTACTGGTCTATAATCAATGCTGGCTTGAAGTGCAGACTTTCAGCTTTAATTCAAGGGGTTGAACAAAAACCTTTACCATCCAGGAATTACAGCCAATTAAATATAGAGTCCCTGGTTTTCAGGGGCTTTCATATAATTGGAAAAATCAACATAATCATCAATATAAAGATAGCTTTTTATACTTTGTTAGGAAGAATTTGCAAATAATGACTGCCTGAAGTCAAGAACTCGTGGACGACACCAAATAATGGGCTTCCTGACCTCTAAAAACTCCTGGGTTACTTTTTGCAGGATGTTCTTGCACTGTTCAGTCAACTTGGCTGCATTTGGCTGAATCCGCACAGACAGCACAGCTCAATAAGTTTTAGGATTCATGAGTCTGCTTTTATCTTCTGTCACACCATCAGTGAATGTAAGTGACCCAGTGTCACTGGAAACCAGACATGGCCCTGCATCACACTGCCTCCACTGCCTTTCTTAGAGGGTCAAGTGTGGTTCAGATGATGAGCCGTTCCAAGCATTCTCCATACTTTATTCCTCCCATTGTTCTTGAACAGATATTTTTGTCCAAGTCCTATTAGGTCTATGTGTTCTTTATAGTGATTAATGTTTTGCACTTTGCGCAAAGTGCAAACTCTTTCTTTGCCATGGAAAGGATCCTGGGATCATCCACCACTGTTGTTGTCGATGGACTTCCAGGCCTTTCTTTTTTATTTCGTCTTGCCCACTTATCTGTTCTTTTTTCCTCAAAAAGTACCAAACTGTTTATTTGGCCACTCTTGGTATCTTGTGATTTGTTTGTGTAGCTTATGAATGCCCTGCTTTCAGCAATTCCGCTAGACCCAAAGCTATATCTGCTTGGTTTGTATCCAGAAGGACACAATTATAGTGAAAATAAACAAACATTAATGAACCTCACTTATTTAAAAGACAAAAAAAAATAACACTGTTTTGGAAAAATAAACAAACTCACAGACCAAATGTTACACACTGAATAAAGCAGTTCCACTAAAAAAAATAACATACTGTATGTAATGAAGGGCAAAAAAACAGGTGTTTGAAAAGGTTTCAGGACCTTTTCTGAATTTGGTGGGGGATGCGGATGCAACACAAAGTGAATCAGAATAGTTTTATAGTTCGTACTATTTTGGATTGTTTGCTGTGTTTATTGGAAGCATAACATAGTTCATTTTCTTTCTGTTCCAGTACTTTTATTTTTTATTTCATGTTTGAAATAAAGTTAAAAAAAAAACAATATATATGCGTGGGAAAATATATCCCACTTCATTTGTATTGAGATCTCTTTTAATTGTTTGTTTTGGATTCACACTGATATCTGTACGCAAATGTCACACCTCATACAGACCTTTTCTCAGATTAACTGATAACAAAAAAACAATGAAATACACTGCATGGACAAAAGTATTGGGCCACACTTCTTAATCACTGAATTCAGGTGTTTCATTTAGCCTCATTGCTACTGTTTTATTAAATCAAGCACCTAATCATGCAGTCTTCCTTTTACAAACATTAATGAAAGAACGGGTCATTCTAAAGAGCTCACTGAATTCCATTGTGGGACTGTAATAGGATCCCACATTTGCAACAAGTCAACAGGTGAAATTTCTTCCCTCCTAGATATTCCACCAGCTGTAAGTGGTATTATTGCAAATTGGAAGCATTTAGGAACCACAGCAACTCAGGGACAAAGTGGCAGACCACTTAAGATTACAGAGCGGGGTTGCGGTGCATAAAAGTCACCAATACTTTGCTGACTCATCAGCACAAAACTGTGCCCCGGGAGTTTCATGGTACTGTACGGGTTTCTATGATCAAGCAGCTACATGCAAGCCTTACATCACAAAGCACAATGCCATGGACTGGAACTCTGGAGCAGTAGAAGCATGTTCTGTGGACTAACAAATCATAGTTTTTTCTGGCAGTCTGATAGATGAGTCTGGGTTTGGTGAATGCCAAAAGAACGTTACTTGCCTGGCTGCACTGTGTCAACTATAAAGTTTGGTGGAGGAGGGATAATGTTATAAGGTTGTCTCTCTGAGGCTGGAGTGGGCCCCTTAATTCCAGTAAAGGGAAATCTTCATACTTTGGGTTACCAGGATGTTTTGGACAATTCTATGCTTCCAACTTGTGAGAACCATTTAGGGAAGCCCCTTTTTCTTTTACGGCTTGACTGTGCCCGGTCCACTTAGCAAGTTCCATAAAGGAATGACTGGGTGAGTTTGGTGTGGTGGAATTTGACTGACCTCCGCAGAGTCCTGACCTCAACCCCATCCGACACTTTATGGTTGAGCACAAATAGAGATTGTGAGCCAGGCCCTCTCTTCCAACATCAGTGTCTGACCTTTCAAATGCTCCTCTGGATGAATGGACAAAAATACCCACAGACACACTCCAAATCTTGTAGAAAGCCCTCCTGGAAGAGTGGAATGGGTGTAATTTGTAGATGACCCAGTTCTTTTGTCCACAGAGTGTAGCTCACACGTGTCCATGAATCAATATTTGAGTCCCTGAAAATACTGTAATTCCTCAGTGGTTAATGAAATACTTCTGTTTAGCCCCTGGATTGGTGGTCTCGGAACCAAAGAACAGACTGAACTCAGGCACAAAAGTCACAAAGGTTTACTGCAGGAATGAGAGCAGGGTGCAGGGTGTGGTATGGTAGTGTTCCAGCTGAGTGAGTGTCCAGATGGGTCAGAGAGTGGGTCAGGCGAGCTCCAAGTATCCAAAGTGCAGTCCAAGTGCTACTAAGCTGCAACTCCACTCTGGGGGAGTCTTCTGGAGTCTGCAGGGCTTACATCCTCAGATAAAGGCAACCAGTTACAGGTGTGCGGACTCCACTCCACCTAGACCCCTGGGAACTAAGCAGACTTACCAATGACCCAGCCACCACAGATAGAGACCACAATAGCCTGTCAAATTAAGGCTGTAGCTTAAATATATTTTGTCCAAAAACATTACTGCACCACAAGGTCATACAGTGTTATATTTATGAAAGGTGAGATTTATAATTATTATTTTTGGCAAGCAAGAAAAAGCAGGCCAATTGCTTTTCATGTTTACATTGGTTTGCCACACTCTGTAATTGGATTTGCAGCGCAGAGATGCTTGCAGTGATCAGATTAATGTAAAATAATGGCATCTCAATTGTAATATTGTTTGATGCATATTAAGCTTGGTGAAGACAAATCAGCCACTTTCGTCTCGATGCCTTCCAACCACAAACATTATACATGTGCATGTATCTGTAATCATTCAAACCGACAAACTCACTTTAACACAAATCTTCACCAGCAGCAGGAGTCCAAATCACGCTGATGCTCCCCTTTGATATTTTCAGAGGAAGGCCCAGTCGGATCTGACTCCACGAAGTCAGACCGGAGCAGCTAGTTTGAAGGCAATGGAAGACGAGGTGGAGTTTTGTTTTTTTTTCGTATTATTAACGTAGGGAAGGGTGCATGTGCGTGTTCTTTGTGTGCTTATGCGAGTAGCAGTAATCTCTCTTTCTCCCACTGTGCGTCTATCTTTCTGTCTTTCACTCTTCAAATCCAATGCACTGCACAGGAGGGGGGGAAAAAAGAAAGAACAAAATCAAAGCAATGCCGTCATCTAGTTATGCAAAATCAGCAGAGTATAGTATTTGTAAACCTGGGCTAGCTGTTCAAACAAAGCATGATTATATATCTCGCCTCCACGCTTTCCCCTGTCCTCTTTTTCCCATTTTTCCAGGTGAGAAGATTATGTGGCTGGGTTGTGTCATTTTACTCAAATTGCACACACCTGACAACCCAGAGTGTGTGTGTGTGTGTGTGTGTGTGTGTGTAGCTGGTACCGCACTGTATGTTTGCATATCTGCCTGCGTTGGGTGAAAGTGTGTGGGCATCTGTGGGTGTGTTTGTTTTCGCGGCCACTAACGGGAGCATCGCTGGTGAAAGGTTGGCCTTCGGTGTCGGTGGACCTCTAATTTGTTCCGCCACGGCAGAAGTCGGCTAATGCAGCACACCTGCTATCCCTGTACCATCATTAGCCGGTGCAGAACGGCAAAAAGGTCAAACATAAACAGAGAGATCACAGAGAGGGAGAGAAAAACACAGACAGAATGAGAAAGAAGAAAAGAGAGCGTGTGTGCGTGAGAGAGATAGCGGGAGAGAGATGAGTGCTAATGTGGGGATGATGAGTGGGCGTGGGCTGCCCAGGCATGGAGAGATGCATGATGGGAATACTTCACACACCCGGGGTGCCTGCCTCTGATCTTGGCAAACAAGCCCCAACACGTAGGCATGAGCGGCACACACGTGTGAGCAGAAACACGCTGACAAACTACACGCAAACTGACTGTTTTTGAGTGAGAAGTCTGGAAGAAATCCCACACAGTCAGCTGTGCAGATGTGATATCATTTATTTCCATTGGTTCTGACACCAAGTAAGAAAGCAGCAATGAAATATTCTATCGATTGCCATCCCACTCGAAAACCATCCACTTCCTAGTTAAGGAAGGGGACTGGAGCGAGGCTCATATTGAGGTTTCCACTATTGAACAAATTTATCATTTTATTTTCAGGAAACTCTTGAGGAACAATATACAATGTAGGTAAAATCAGCAACTTTAGGAGCTCAAAATAAGGCCAACTTAAAGTAAAGCAGTTCCCCGAATGGCCACTTGAGGCTGGTTTAAAAAAATGAGTCAATCCCCATAAACTCCCATGTTTAAATGCCAAACTTTGGCCATGAAAATTAGGATGTTTGGGTTCTGGTACAGGAAACAGTTCGGGGCTTTCTGGATAGTTTCTTCCTTCATAACAACCGTATGGATGGTAAATTATTTTACTAACTTGCCCATGTGCATTTTATCAGGGCTTGAACTTGGAGATAACTGCTTTGTTTGAGAGATGTGCCAACAGAAGCCACTGTAGCGACTGCAGTCTTCAGCATTAGGGTCACACCATGACGATTTAACAAGCATATGCTGACGCATTCAAATTCAAAACGCTGGCATACACAGAACAATGATGTTGTATGGGCGCACACATAACGTACTGTATATAAAATGTAACACCAACGAATGCTAGTGTATTGCTGACATTCACAACTTGAAGCCCATTTATACCACTTCCCTTAAATGCAGCACATTTGCAATTATATGGTAGCTGTTTTAGAAACATGTTCAGTAAAAACGTCAATATCCGTTGGAGGTATGTTTGATATATGTTACACATATGTTAAAAACACATTACTCATAGGTTATTAATATGTTTTGGGTACACTAGACATTATCTCCACGTATTTAGGCAGTAATGCGAGGGGCTTTACCTCCTTTTATTCCAGTCCCTGAACTGGACCTTTCTGCTCTGCTGGTGCTGCTGGTGACTTTCAGAGAGTTTACACAAAAACCCCATTCCCAGAAAAGCTGGGATATTTTCCAAAATGCAATAAAAACATAAACCTGTGATAAGTTAATTCACATGAAGTTTAATTTAACTGACAAAAGTTCAATAGTTTAATGAGCACGTTGTTGTATTTTGTAAATATACAAATATTTAGAATGTGATGGCTGCATTAATTGGCCCAGAAACCAGTGGGTGACATCACATCAGTCTTCATGCACAGTCTATGATGAAAGCTCACAGGAACAAAAAGAAGCAGACTACTTTTCTGTGTTATTGCTACCTTACTTTTTAGCTGTTTGGGGAAACGTTCAAATTTGAGTATCTCAGTCAGTGTCATGATCTTACTTTATCTGCTGTCAGTAATACCTGTAACATGACTGATCAGGACATAAGCAGGGTGTTTTTAAATAAAAGTCCAATTCATCATGGCTCATGAGCTGCTTTCATGTTTTTTTTTGCTTTT
>VUQH01081265.1:0-36025 GCA_015106775.1 Etroplus canarensis | reverse complement strand
CACCAACGAGGTAAGAATGAGACACACTCAAGAGGGAAATATCTGTGACAGTAAGATGAACAGTGTGTGTGTGTGTGTGTGTGTGTGTGTGTGTGTGTGTGTGTGTGTGTCTGGGAGGTGCCTGAGGCCTGCCCACAGTGAAAATTACTGTGACTAGAATTAGGCCTGTCATGTCTGTATTATAGTCCTACCTGTACCTCATCCTGTGGCTTTTATACAGGGATTTATAGAATAGAAGTGTGCTACAGCTTAGGGCTTGGCTGTTTTTACCAAAATCCACTTTTTTGGGTCAAAATATGACACACTCCTTGTACATCAGGCCACTGTAGTTTGCATAATGTCACCTGGAGTTAAAATCTAGTGGCCTGACTCTTGAGGGCTACATCTCTATCTGGAAATGAGTTATTTATTTGCCTCTAAACCCCATTACACTAGAATATTTTTACTGGCTAGCTGCTTGTCTTGGCTGGTGTCTGTCTGTGAGGCCTCAGTGTTAGGACAGTGGGCCATTCAGTAAGCAGCGAAGGAGGGGTTCAGTCTAGCAGGTGCAGGGATTCTCACTCCTTTACTAGGCGCAATGAAGGGTGGAGCAGCTGTGGTAGGGAGGTGATGACATGCTGAAATCTCTAGCTTATCTGTTTTTGCTTGCCAGAAAGCATCAAAGAGTTAGATGAATGGCTAGTTTTGTGCATTATTCCTTGCTTGTGTAAAAGTTTTGAGAGCGATTCCACAGAGGTCACTTAATTTTCGAACATCTCATGGCTCATGCTTTTTTCTCGCAGGTTGCAGGCTAAAAGAAACAGCCCATAATGTGCGGCATCTCCTCTACAACCACACCCACTTCCTGCCTGTAGAGGAAGCGGCTGTGCCAGCATGTCCTCTCATCCCCAGTCTGTGCCGCCGGGCCGGAGGACTGTGGACACACGGCACCTGCCAAATCCCGCCACTCTGCCACTGCAGCTGCAGCGGGCACATACGGTAAGGGGCCTGAAACACAGTGAATTTAATGGAACCTCCTGAAGTGCCTCAGGTTTTGTTTTTTTTTTTAAATTAAATTTTTTTTTTTTTTTTAAGGAAAAACCATTTAAATGATGATAACTGTAGCTGTGGCCTGGCTCTGCCTACTCAGTGAATATTTAGTAAACTGGGTGTTACTCAGAACTACTGGAAAGGGCCTAACCCCAGAGGCCTCCCGTAAGTGTTTTTCCAACCAGATCACAATGGTGCAAACCCAGAATGGCCCCCTCATTAGATGTTTGAGTTGAAAGTTCATGTTTTCGTTGTAGAGTCGGCATCAAGGCCTTCCGCATGATTTCCACCCATATCTCCTAATTATAGAGATTATGTTCTTCCATGCATCAGGGACAAAGCTGTCTGTACATGAAAGAAGAGGCCTCTTGCTGATGTAAAAGTTCATTCGCACCGTCAATTAATCCTACCACTCCTTTGTGCCATCATATTTATTGGAAGATGAAGGTTGATTGACTGTTTCACGCAGTCCCTGATTTGGCAGAGTTGCAGGTTTAAAGTAGCTTTGTATTTTACCCTACCTGTCTGAGAAACAGACAGCAAGAAAGTGAAGAGATGAGATATTACAGGAAGAGCAAGGCAGGAAATTGGGGCAAATGTGTAGTGTTCTTGATAATATGAGGTGTTCATATCATTCTCAAGATGCAAGATTTCTTGTTCTAGTGTACTGACATCGTATTGTTTATGTTCTAGGAAGTGGGACTGGTTGACTACCCCTCTCATCATACTAGGGACTACAGCTCCCACCTTGCCCAGCCCCATCGCCGTCGGCCTTCCTTACTTTCAGAGTTCCAGCCTGGGAGTGAAAGGTAGGGGCACCATACTCATAAATAAGATCTATTTTTAGTATGTTTGTATGAAAGAGTGGGGTTTTTTTTGGGTTTTTTTTAAAGAGCTGTCCTGTCTGGCAGCATTAGAAAGCAGAATCATGGTCTGAATGCTTTGTTGTGCCAAACACATTTGATTTGCCAAAAGGAGCTCAATAAACTCTATAGGCTCCTCTTGTTGATATATTTCTTTATTTATTTATTTATTGCCAGAGCAGACAGGTAGGGAAAAGAAAAGAGAGAAAAAGAGAGAAGAGGAGTGCACATTAGAATACCAACCACTGCATCTGTAATAAGCATACTGCAACTGAAAAAAGGAAAACAGACATATGATACAGACATACAATCATACAAACATATGCATAAGTGTGTGTTTGTCACAGAAGAATGTACTTAGCACTGAGGGTGGTACGCCGCTCCCGTACTACCTAGAAGCAAGTCAGACAGAGGCAGGTCCGGCAGATTTCTGTAGTTTTGAAAAGCACTCTTAAGGCCCCAGTCACACAGGCCAAGAGACCAGTTGGCGACTCCCTGGCAACTCAGAATCCTTGTGACCACCAACAACAGCTTAACAATGTAAATTCAAATTCTCATTTGCCAGGTGGCTGGGAAACACAACCAGTCCCCAGTTCTCCACCTGTTTGCCTTAGATGGTCCTGAGATGGTTTTCAGAACCACCCCAAGAGAAATTTCCCTGAACACAACAGAAAAGAAGACAAATAAAACATATATTTTGCATTGGAAAAACTGAATGTAATAACTTTTACAAACAAGATTCACTTATATAGGCCCACTTTAACAGGGTTCTATGTAATCATATTTAAAAAAAACAAAAAAAACCCCCCCGCCTGTTATGATGTTTAAAGGTACAGTGCATCAACAGAAGTTGTAGAAACATAATTTTTGACCACTTGTGTTGTGTGGTTTAGAAGAGCAGGTAAGTGGCAAACCGCTCTGTGAGGAGGTCTTCCTGTTTCGGGGAAAGAGTTGCCTCTCTTGGCTACACTTGGCTTTTTTTAGCCTCAAACCACTGCAACACCAGCAACTTTTATCCTATCTCTGGCTATGGCTGTGACTGTGGCTCTGGCTGTCATGGATACAACTTTGTGGCCAACACATCTGGGCCAAATTTATCTGTGATGCTCAGGTAGTAGTTGGTGAGTGTTTTCAGACAAGCCAGTATCTTTCATGTAAACTACAGGCAACTGTGGCAATGTGCTAGCAACCAAAGCAATGACAAGGAAGTTTTGGTGTAGCACTTTATGCTTCTTTGTGATTGATTTCACTTCTTGACTGACTACTAGTAACCTCCAGCAACCGCCAAACAGCTGGGGAATACACATTGTTTCCGAGCGACCTGTGATTGTCAAGGGGTTGCCGACTGGTTTTGGGGCCTGTGTGGCTTGAGCCTAAGATTTCTCTTGCATTTTTATTTTATTGCCAATTTTGTTTGACCAAACTTACTGATTGCTGCTGTATGTATGTCTACGTACAAAATTGGGGTCAGTATATTCTTTAAAAAACGTAAAAGTTAACTACATGAAAATATGCCAGGTTAACATAATTATAGCTTTCACTGAAAAAATTATCAGCATCCACTACTGCTTTAGTTTTGTAGGTGACACCATATTTTTATACCAGACAACATTTTGGTAAAAATCTAATGCTAATAGTGCAAAATTCGTGCCTTTGAGCAGTAGTAGCACATAAGTGAGGGAACATGGAGTGAATGATAGGATGTCATTGCAACAAGGGAGTGGCCAGTTGGGCCTTCAGCTCCGGTTGCTATACTGTGGCATTCCAGAATTGTCATCTTTTAACGAATTTGTCCTTGTTGATGATATTGGTAGACAGAGCATGCTCAGTGGAAGCCTGTTCAGGCTGATTTTTATGCAGTATTATTCTGCTAAAGCCTGTGCCTGTTAACCCTCCCCCAGTATAATCCTTATGTAATTGACATCTGCAAGCCGTTCTTCTGTAATGTTGTGTTAAACTACTCTGCTGGGCAATGGAGCTTTCAGAGGTTTTTTTTTTCTTTCTCGAACACACCAAGCAATAAGTCGGGCAAAGCATTGTATGAATAGTACTTTCTCTCTGGAGATGCAGGTCTTGTACCTGCTAATGGTCTTTATTATTTATATAGCTATTCTTTTTTGAGGATGAAACTTGATGAGGACTTATAAATAATTTATATGGCATGAATTTTGCATGATGTGCAGAAGATAAGTCATAAGAATTTTTTTTCCCCTCAGTTGTTTGGCAGATTTTCTTGCATATGTTAAAACATGCATGGAATACATAATGTATGGAGATTTTACTAGAAATCAGCTAACAGATATTACATGCACAGTAAGTCAGGAGTAGACTGTGGTCTGCTTTTCAATATATGAATTATCTAGTGTGCCGCAGATGGCAAAACGACTCAAGCATTGTGGAGCTGTTGCATGTTTTTTTTTTTAATTTACATTTTTAAGTGTCAATCTTATAGGATCATGGTCTTCATTGTAAAGCATAGAGCTGTGAGTTGGCCCTGTTAAGCAGTTATTAGCTTAGCCTGCAGTGTGGACATTGGGCCGTGGGTTGATAAACAGATAAATACCACACAGTTTGAATGCTTTTCCCCATTACCTCCTGATCTCCTGATGACATTCATTCAGTAACTTGTGCTTCAGCATTCTGTCTGAATGGATTCACTTGTGCCTTGTACAGATTTGACAATGGCAATTATTTTTTTTAACTAGATAAAAAAAAAAATCGTATCAAAAGGAGAGACTACAGACAGGTAGCCCACATTTCTTTGTTGAGGCTATAAAATAAACCAGTGGTCTTGCTGGCAGGCGTCTGGGGGTGGGGAGTCTTTCAGCTGAATATATCAAGCCTTCAGTATTCCTTTAGAGATCTTAGAATCCAGACTGAAGCCAATTCAGAGTCTGAATAGTGTAATTCTGGCCTTGGCAATCCTTCAATCTATTCTCTGCTGCATGCTTGTCTTTTCACAAGTCTCAGTAATTCTGTACACCCTGTCTCCATTTGTAGCAAGCTCAGGGTTGTTCATATTCTGAAAGTGAATGTGAGCTCCTATGTGGCCTTTGGAAACTGTGTCATTCGTCAGAGGTGACATTATCTGTTTCTCAGTATGACAGATTGATGTGTCCTTTTTAATAGTCTGTACTGAAGGCAGGTGAAAATGTGCTATTTCAACCTAATTACAGGTCAGAGAACCACAACATTGCAATCACTGGTGAACCAATGTGCTAGCTGTTTGTTTCATCTTCGTTTTTACTCTAAGCAATATCTCATTCACTCCACCTCTTCCCATCTGCCTGAAATCATCCCCGTTTCTTGAGAAAGAGAGAAGAGATTTTATAGCAAGCACAACAAGACAGTGAAACTACTTAACACTTTCATTGCTGGCCAGGACAGTGTGTGCAAAGATGTCTGGTGCAATAATGGAAAATAAGTTTACACCACAGCTGGGATTAATCATGTCTCTTATCTTTTAAATTTTGACTAATGTAACAAATGGGTATCTAAGTAATATTCTAAGTCTTTTGGTGTATGGGTAAGTGCAGTTTGTCAATTTTCCTAATTTTTTTTTGTTTAATGAATCCTTTGTATTTGCTGTTTATGTGCAGTTATTCAAACTTTTCTTTTATTCAAATGTGTTGCAATCTTTTTTTGATTAGTGTTTAATGTGCTGAATTACTTAAAAGAATTCCAGTGCTTTATTTTGTTTGCTTTTTCCGCCTTGATCCATTTTCTCACATTGATTTTCTATAAACAGGTATCCTTTTTTCCTCATTTTTGCAATAAATGTGGTTGCTACAGTATGTTTTGCAAAAAGGGTCTCGTGTGTTTTTGGCCTTTGGTCAATATGTTTCAATTCATTATGTGAACAGAAAAGTAAATGGCTTGCACATTTTGCATGAAGTTTTTGGACTTTACCCATTGCCCCATCTACTGTGCATTTTCAAACTTTCATTCATCCCAGCTGTGGTGCACTTAGCCAGGCCTCTCTCTCTTTTAGCCATCTCTGCGCCATGCACAGCTGTGTAGCTGCTCCTCTGGGGAACAACGAAGAGATTGGCAGCCACACAAACACTGTAGTGCTTTCACAACAACAGGCTGCGATCAGCATACATGATCTCTCTCGGTGTAATGGGACCCAAGCCAGTAAGAAAGTGATGGAGCTGCTGTGGGGTGTTGTGGTGCTCCTTCCCTCTCTTCCCAGCACACTAGCAGCCCCCACCTCCATACACATCTCTTTCTCTCATCCTCTGGATAAATCCTCCCTAGCTATCAGATTATTCTGCACGCTCACAAGAGGGAGACGTGGAAAGGAGGAGGAAGAGACAGAGAGACAGAGAAAGGGAGAGAAGGGGGTGGGCTAGAGCGTGATGATGTGATTATGTAAGTGCCAATCCTCTATGGAGATGAGGAAGTGTTCGACTGAATGAGTGAGAAAATTGTGTCCGGGGGAGAAGTCACACACCATCTGGGTAATATTTTCAACCTGCTATTTTTTGAGATACAGTGTATACAGAAAGTGTTCAAATTGTTACATTTTATCGTTTATACTAATCTTTAAATGGAATCAGGTTATATATTTTCTTATCCATCGGAGAGCTTAAAAACACATTTCTACTCCAGAAAGTCATTTTGCTTTGTGATTGTGGAGTATTGTGTTTAGATTAATTAAAAATGCAGAAAACATTCTGTATACAGTCACTAAGATCATTGTACAACACCTCAAATCCACCTATCTTTTTAATTTTTTTTTAACCATACAGATTTAGCCCAGCACATTACATGCATGAGAACATATTTCTCTTATGTTAATCTCTTGATTATTAACACCACCCCTCCAGACAGAGATGGGTTCCATGTGCTTTGGCACATAGAGAAACCTCACACTAGGACATTGTGGGCCTGGACCGGCAATTATGGTTGTGTTTTTCCTCTTTTCTTCAGAAGCCACTTCCATTTTGACACTGGCAGCAAAGTCAGTGGCATTATGGCATCTGCCTTCCGGGCAGACTTGAAAAAACTGCTGCCTTAGAAAGAACAGAGAGCCATTTACAACTGGGCTAATAAAATTTCCCAGATCTAAGTAGTGAGTGCAGTTAACATTTAGAAGCTCTCATTTGACTACACACCAAGAACCTCTTTTATTGGTTTGCTCCAGCTTGTCGCTGACTATTTTCCCCCAATGTACTAATGAATTTAGTGAGTGCAACAAATATGATTTATACTAGCACTGTACATGCAGGTGATCATGATTAGATCACATCACATTACGGAGCACCATCCCCCCTTGATTGTTAGTGTGATTATTGGCATTCTCAGCCATTGAGATCAATTGTAGTTTTGGTGTACAGAATAGGCAGTGTCTTTGTTGCCTCAGCAGCTTTAAATAAACCCTTTATAGCTTTGTGTGTGGCCATTGTGTACAAAACCCCAAATAAAAACTTCTTTGGCTTATGCTGCTGTAAAACCATTAGATGTTAGCATTACAGCAAGTCACCATTTCCAATTTTCTTGCATCCTTTTCATTCCACTCTACAGTCCTGGGTTACCAATTGCATGCTGTCATTTTACAGCAAAAAAAAAAAAAAAAAAGCCTTTAGTAATTACTTAATGATGATTCTGAACCAAGCCAGCTGATGTTTTGAGTATGCCTTGAACACACAAGTAAAAGATTTAGGCCAGCCTGATTCAGTCATCTGCTGTCATATTGTGTACACACGTGGCTTTTTTAATGTAGTCTGTATAAATGAGATTTAATTAGGTCATTGTGATAAAAACAAGCCTCTAATGAGCCTTGTCTCTAGCTCAGAAGATTAGTGATGTCCTCTCTGATTAGTTACCCTGATACATAAGATTGAATAATTTTTATCTATTATACATTGAGTCAATTGACTTTGTGCACTAGTGTTCCCTTAATAATGCTTTGAAAGTATGTTTTCTATTCAAGTGGTTCAGGTAAAAAATAAAGATCATAGGCATAGGATTCTTATTAACTGTTTTCCCTTTTGGACTAGTCTTTCTCTCACTCATCAGATTTGGCTCAACTTTCCCCTGCTTGAACTCATCTGATTCATCTATCTATCTAACTATGAGCTGAGTGCTTTTATACACTAAGATGTCAGAAAGCTATGACCTACCTCTGCCTAATAGGCTGACCTTTTGCAGATCACCAAACGGCATGAAACCTTTAAAGGTGCCCTTTGGTGTTTGACACCGGAACTTTAGCAGATCTCTTAGGTGTTGTAAGTTGCAAGTTGGAGTCATCATGTCTATGGTTGGTCTCTCTAGTACATGGACAGGATATCAAGGAAACAACTCCTCTTCTTTCATTAGCATTCATTAGTATCTATTTTTCAGTAGCATTCTTAACTCTTTATCTGCTACATTTGTATTTTGTTTTGCAGAGGACAAGAGCAGCATATTCGCTATGATCACCCGCTCTACCTACCAGAGCCCAGCAGCCAACAAGAGGTGGAGTATGCAGAAATCAAACGGCCTCGTTTAGAGATGGGACCAGAGGCTGTGATGAGGCCCTCATCCCACCGCCCGCCTTTGCCTTTGGGAGGGGCAGAGGATATGACAAAGGTCAGTAGTTAGGTTGAAGTATAGTGTATCAAGTTCAGAGTGCAGTATATTACAGTAAAATCCTCGCAATCAAATTAAGCAAGAAATTAGAGAGAAAATTTTGAGAAATTATGATTCATCATATAAAAACTGTGATTGACTTTTCTCTTGAAAATATAAACGCGTCTTAGAAATGTTGTTTTTTATTTGCCTTCTTCAGAGCCCCACAGGATGTTAATAGATACACAGCAGAAGTTGTAGAAGGAGATTCAGCATTGTATCTAAGCTGGCTCTCTGTAAGCAGCAGTAGGAAGACTAAGGGAGTTGTGAAACGGCAATTAATAAATTATAGAGCTGACCTAGATTTCAAAAGACTGAGCATGAAACTGTGTGAACTGCAGATCAAAACGACTTACTTGTGGTTAGAGCTGCTGATGGGGAGGTGTTCCTGATTTTACACAGAATGCTTCAGACTGCCAGGGGAGGCAGCCAGCCAAGGAATGGTAAACAGATACAACAATAACAGAGGGTGCAGGGGAAACAAAGACACTGACTCTTAAGCTAGCAGGGAAATATTTAGGAATGCCAGCAATTCCCCCTCAGAGCGGCAAGGGCTGGAAACCCATTATATAAGCGATGTCAGATGTAATCATTGCATGGAACAAGTGCACCTAATGTTAGTGGGATAGAAAGGGAGATGCAGCTGAACTGAGACAAAGGGAAAGTGTAAGGAGGTACAGATAAAAGGTTGTTATGAAAGGGAGTAATAAAAGACCAACAGAAGAAAGGGAGTAGGCCAGTAGTATCAGACAAAGCTGATACTTCTGGCAGCATGACTCACATGGACTGGGAATTAGAGGAAAAAAAGAAGCATGTTGTTACTGTAAACCATTGTGCAGGCATGCCGAGAAAATGAAATCTAAGGGAAGATTAGAATGAGACATTGTTCACCAGCCTTATATAGTTTAAAAATGAGCATTGTCGTTGATGTTATGAGATATTTATGGACTCGTAGAAACATGTGACAAAGCTAACAGATGCCTTTCCTGCCAGGTTAGCTCCCTATACTTTTAGATGCCTATTAGGAAACTTTTATTGCACTTACAGTATTGGGATGACGTATCTTCACCTTTATTAACTTCATTGTAGCTTTAACAGTCTCTCCTTAGTGATGAGGTTGTACATGACACAGAAGTACAGTGTGGGAGCATTTAGTGACTTTACTCGAGATCTTGGGCAAGAGGAGCTGTGCCCCACATTGCATGTATATGAGCAACTGAGTGCTAGTTCTTTTATTTTCTTAAGAGAAACTGGATATATTAGGAAAATTGGCTTGAATGTTGTGTATTTTCCCATAATGTTCATAGTGTTGTCACATGCGTATAACCCTTTAATCTGAGAGATTTTCTCATAAAGCAGTATTGTTTTTGCTAACTTAATATCTTGTGACATAAATCTCATCAAAACTTATTTAATGCCTGTGCCTTAATTGCTGTGAAAAAGCTGACATTGGTACCATTTGACTGTTGCAAATGTATGTGGTGGGATTAGGAGTGTGTTTGTTTGCTGTACCATACTCTAAGCTTTGCTAGCATCTGTCAATAAACAGAGTGGCTAGTTGTTTGTGCACCCAGTTATGCTCAAGAACTGTTCAGCAGCAGAGTTTTATCTTACTGGTGGATGTTCCTATGATGATTTGATGTCAGGTGAAAAGTATAAATTACAGGTTTATTTAAATATATTAGAACACTGAAGCTTGAAATCTGTTAAATGGCCTTTCAGTCTGGTCACTTTCAGTAGGTTTGTGCTCCCCTTGTTGTGTGCTCTGCATAAGAGTTCAGAATTGAGAGGAACTGCGATGAACTTAGCACGAGAACAGGATGTCTTTATTCAGCTATTGTCTGGAATGCAGACATTTGTGATGCCAAAAATTGTGCCCCAGACATCATGCAAACGCATGTTCTAAATATGATGGGTTGGTGAGTGTTTAAGCTGTAAACTGAACTGGGCCTTGGCTTAGCTCTTGGACTGTGACCTTTCCACACAATGTCACGGGTGTTGAAGCCCTGTGCTGCTCAGCCAAACAAAGGATGGCGTATTTAACAAGATTAGAGAGAGGACCTGATTTGGAAAACGCATAGAGTACGTTTGTCTTCTTAGTTTTGTAATACCTTCAAATCCCTACTCTATAAACAAGGTCTTTAATAAATACTTTAATTACAATGATTTTGAGTTTGCAGCTGATCAGTATGGCTACAGTTTATGAAAAAGGTTGTAGAGGGTGGTTCTGTTATTTGCATTCAGGTATGTTGTTTTAGACAGAGTGAATGTATCTTTATTTTTCTATTCGACTGTTTTGTTAGGACTGTCTTAGGGCTTCATCATCAAGGACAGCCCCTCCACATCCCCTGGCACTGACTGTTTCAAACACAGCAGGTCTACAGGGCTGTAATGCTGCCTGCCTGGTCTAGATTAGCCCACTTATGTAACCTTCATTTCAAATGTTTAAAAATAACACAGAACAAAAACCAAGCAGGATTGCACACAGTCATTCATGGAGGATTAATACTAAAAATTGTACCATACATTCAGAAAGTAGTAGCACACAGAACCACCCACCTCTATTCTTCTTAAGCAGTTACACACAACAGTTTTTTTTTTCCTCCATCCAATGTCCACATAGCCACAATTGTGTTAAAAAGACCATATGTGTTTATGTGCACATAGAGTAAATAAGAGTAGTCTGTTTCTTTGAAGCCTCCCCCAAAAAAAACAAACAACAAAAAAAACACACCCCCCCCTCCCAAAAAAAAGAAAAAAAGTGAAACTGATTCTATCTACTTCTGTCTATTTTTATTAAACTTCATGAATTGACATGAGTGCAGTTCAAAGGAGCACACTATAAACTCCGGTAGTTCTATTACGGCAGAAAGCCGGAGGAGTAACAGTACTGTGGCTTGATATACTGTCTGCTTATGTAGTAATAAACTAATATCATTAGCATAACACACTTAACTCTCTCAGTTCAGTGTCAAGTGGTTTTCGCGTATAGTGACTTCAGACAAGCTTTCACAGTAGCTTGCTGCACTCAACCCAGTGGGGTGCTAATATTAGCTGCTTGTGCTGTTTGAAAGCCAATTTCTGATGGGTAAAAGAGAAAACAGTGAGACCATCAGTGATCTGCTCATGTAAACCTCCCACTGTACCTTCAGCCATTCTATTATAAACAAAGTCATGCAGGGGCATTGCTGAAAAAGTAAGGTTATCAGCAGACCAGCTTTTAAAGAGTATGCATAAAACAGTAAGTAAAAGTGATTTTTTTTTCCCCCAAATGCAGAGAAGTCAAGGTGATTTTCTCTGAATATCTTAGATATCAGTATTTACATTATCTCTTTGCAGCAAGAGACTCATCAGGTTTTCCCAAATGTCCCCACAACAGCAAAAAAAAAATCCAAACCAACAACAACAGCAAAAAAAAAATCCAAACCAACAACAACAGCAAAAAAAAAAAACCTTTAATGTTTTAGTCGGTATTACACTCATGCCTAATCCCAATGAATCCATGATTAGTGGGGTCAGGGATACAGTACACTGGCTTTTATTCACCCGTGTGTGCTATCTTCTCAGAGGCTAAATAGACTTTGGGATGATTTTTTTAAAGACACCTCTAGAAAGTATAGTTACAGAAAATCAGGGATGCCTTTAGCAGAAAATGCAGAGAACTGAAAGATGCAGGGTTGTTCCCTATCAGGAGATTCTCTTGAGTGTATATGCTTGTTTGTGAGAGCCTTTCTTCTGACATTATGGCTGTAATGAGTTTAAGTCAACATTGTATACACTTGTCAGCCGCATAGTGGAAAAAAAATCTGCTTTGCTTGAGTCTTTAGGTTCTATATGCTTCATTTTCAGTCATGGCACTCTCCTCACTTTCGTTCTTCTATAGGAGCGTGGAAGTGCAATGGGGAAGCTGGAACCCATCTCCCCTGTAAGCCCAGTCCATATGGATCCTGACTTGGAACTGGTCCCAGCTCGGTTCTCCAAGGAAGAGCTGATCCAAAACATGGACCGCGTGGACCGAGAGATCACCATGGTGGAGCAACAAATTAGCAAGCTTCGAAAAAAACAGGTGTGTACATGTACAGATCCATTTGTAACTCTGACATTATACTGCCTTACTTTGTTAGAGTTTGCACATTATAGTATTCGGTCCAGAAATGTCTTTGCAAACTAGTTTGAAAAATGGAAATTTGTCAGGGTACTAAAAGGAAGAAAAGGGATTGTTTTTAGTAGACAGTGGCTGAAATAAATATGGGTTTTGCAGTTATTGTTGCCTTCCTAGATTTTAAAATATAATTTTACTGAAAGTAGAATCAGAATATAAATAATTATACAGGGTCTGTGATGGCAGCTGCCTTGTGAGTTGGCGTATGCATATTGATCTTACCTGTTGCCTCTTCTCTAGCATGTTAGCTTCTGTCATCCTCCTAACATACACCCCTTTCTGTACTGGATTTCGTTTGCTGCTGCAGCTGCACTGAACCCTGGCAATATTAGAAACACATTAGTTGGATAGGTAATCACATTGGTAGGACTGTTTAGCTATCCTGTGTCTATTTCATGAAGTTTCTGTAGATACTCTATTTTGCTGTTACCTCTGGTCCAGACTGTCTTGACTCCTAAGGGGGAAAAAACCCTTTTGAGTCTTTAAATATATTTTACAATATCCATCTAGATTAAGTTAAACATACCACACCAGCATTTAAATAATTAACAGTGTTGTCCACTTGCATGTGAGTGAACCACTGTTTGGATATTATTTCTGCAGTTGTGGAACACAAGCACTGCTTGGCATGTGGCATGAGATATTTTGTGTACAGCCTGTGAGAAGACATTTGAGTAGAAACTACTGTATGATGTCATTCTTGTGCATTCATTCTACATTCATGCCAATAAAAAGCACTGAAATTGAAAAAAAATAAGTACAGAACAGTTTATCACACTTGTAGAAGGCTTTGCCAGTGCTGGCATGTGTCCTTGTTGAATTTTCTTATTGCACTGCTCTGTTTGTTTGAAATAATTGGTTTTCCAGTGTGACTTTCTCTGCCAGGCTTCAGTTGGCATCAGAGCAATAAAGTCTTAAATAGACTTTGCTGTGTTGTAATCACTGCATTCAAACTTGTAGCTGTTTTTTGCTCAGTATGCAGTGATTATATACACAGACTACACCAGACATCTGCATTCTCTTCAGATTTTTTATCTAGGAAAAAAGTAAGTTGAAAATATGTGGGGAGCTATGAATAACAGCTTCCCAGGGTAAAGAGTTGGATTATGGTGGAGGCTTTGGGACTGTGCTGAACTGCTTGTGTGCCGACCATACTGTTTCCTCTTTGGCCACTTTCCATGTGTATTAAAGGAATTGTATGGACCAGCTCGCTCTTTCCCCCCAAATTATGTCTCCAACATACATGAGATAGAAAGTGATAGTGCGGCTGTGTGTTTTCACCTTGTGATTGTGTGTCATCGTGGTAAAATGAGGTCCTGGAGATGCCTACTATAGAAAGAACTACCACAAAGGCATTTTAACTTCTTTGCCAGGTGTTAATGTCTGTATGTCTTTCAACAGTTTTGTCAACATGGTTGTGTCACAACTATGTAAGTAATGGAGTGAAGAAACTTTTACAGGTGTGTAGATGACATTAAAACAAAGGACAACTTTAGAGATGGTTGATACCTGAAAACTCATTTGTGTTACAGCTAATGTCGTCCATTTGCAACATGGTCTTTATTTTATTCTGTTTTTACCACTAACATAAATTTGTTAAAATTGGCTGGCACAACAACACAGATGCTGAAATCAAGAACTTCTTTTTCTCTTTCTTAGAAAACATTTTGCTTAAGAAAAGTTAGTATTTTCCAAAATTACAACCAGAACCAAAATAAGGCTCTCTATTGAATTTCACCCTTGGTGTTGAACCTTTTGGATGATGCAGAACCTAAACACTGCTGCTTGCAAGCATAAATCAGGATCTTTCCCCTCATCGTTGCTTAATACATGCAGTGTTTTATGGATATTTTTACAGTCCGGCTCTCATCGAGCATTAAAACATCTGGACTAATTAAGTGGCATGCTAAAACTTTATTAAGAATTTTGGCGGAGTTGGTAGTTAGGGGTTAGGTTACAGCCAGCATGTGTCATATAAGCCAAGCTCAGGAGGCCTGATTTATTTTATTTTACTTCATTGTGGGTTTGAAAAGGGAAAGGGGGGGTCTCTGTGGGAATGTCTGTGTCTGCCTCACCAGATTCTTATCCAGGGCTACAATAGCACAAGATGATCCGTCTTGCACTCCTCTCATGTGGATCCTCTGGAGGCTGCCTTTCCACTTTCTGAAGCCCCTGTCAGGAGATGAGGAGGAGGAGAAGGGACGAGAAATGTGACTGACTTAACAAACAGATCAGCTATATGCTTAGCCACACTTGGCATCTTCCTTCAGATTGTTGGTTAGAGCAGAGTATACTCTGCTTCTGTTTAGTGTGCCCATAGAGTAGTAGTTTACACATTCACCCTACACCCTTCAAGCGAAAGGTCGTTGGTTTGATTACAGGTGGGGACACAAGCCCTTCTCACCATGAAGGATTGTGCCAGGAAGGGCATCCATTATAAAACCTATGCCCCATTATTAAATCAGATTAATCCGCTGTGATGACCCCTTGGGGAAAATACAAGGGAGCAGCCAAAGGTACATTATTACACCCTGCTTTTGTCTCCAGCTTATACCCCATAGACTGTATCTAATTGAAATAAAGTAAACAGAAAGTCATATTTTAGCAAGTCTTTTGTGCAGTTACTCCAAATTTGGTGTATGTGTTCGACACCTCTTCAAGCAGTTGTCAAAAATGTGACAGTTTGTTGGCTGTTGTAGTTGGAATAAACATGTTCTGCCTGTTGTTACTTATCCAGTGCCGCTATATTTGTGCTGAGTTTTGCCATATGTGTCACGTTTGAAATGCTTTTAGCATTTTAGATGAAGCTGGATAGCGCTGTTATTGTGAATAATTAAAAAGAGTGGATCTTTGATTTGGGTGCTTATAAGACTTTTGATGTCCTTAATAAGGTAAGTTTATTTTTATTAACATAAAAAGATACTGGCTGCTGAATTAGATTTTTGTCATGCTTTTACTAAAAGTCTGTCCTTGGGTCTGGCACTTTAATACAGCACTTGAAAAGAAGCAGTAAAATAAACTTAACAGTCCCTCTAATAATATATTTTTCACCACTTTGATTTGCTTCTTTTGATATCCGAAGCCTTATCCAGATCAGTGTTCTTATGGTTTAGCACATCAATATTCACTACCTTATGTACTGAATATAGAGGACAAAGAAAAGTGAAGTTTGACTGAATTATTTAATCAGGTAATTTAGGTTTTGTAGTTAAGACCTGGTAAAAAAGTAATTTGCTAGCTAACAAATCACTGCCACACACAGACTTTTGATGACCTGCACTCCTGAATGATGAGCAACGTCTTGCTCATATGCTAAATGCTATATAAACAGTAGTACTGATGTCATCTTTAAAAATGTATATGATAAACCTCTAGCTTTCTGTGTTACGTTAAAGGATTAAGTGTATAAATAATGTTAATGTTTAAATGGGTTTTGGCTCATTGTCGCCTACAATTTTCAAATTCCGAAGGAAGTGGCTACTTTCACTTGCTGCATATTGACGTCGTAAAGTGTGGGTGGATTAATGGTCCTGACTGATCCATTTACGCCCCTCCACATCTAGGCAGAATGCACAGCTGGATAGCAGTCTAAAGCTCTTCGTTGAGTTTTTCAGTTTCTGATGTCTGTCCAATTTGCCAAAGATTCAAGAAGTGTCTAAATGTAAATGGACTGTTAGAGAGAGGCAAAGCCTTTTCTTTTCATCAACTCCTTAGCTTCTTTCTGAATGTTAGAAAAGGTTTCCCTGTTTTTAAGAGAAAAGGGATGGACAAACAAACAGTAACTGAATGAACTCATGCTCTGAGTGAAAAATAAGGTTTTATGGGCAGTGGCCATGTCAGGTTATCTCACTCCCAAATTCTCTCTCAACTTCTGTCTCTGCATCTCGCTCACCATGCACAGTAGTTTCCTCAAGTCCTCTGGCCCTGGACTATAATCACAAGTAAAGGTTGGGGAAATGCCAGGATGAGTATGTTTAAAGAGCTTCCACTGTTTTTCAGTATTTGTCTGGTATAATTTCCCACATTTCCATCTTATTTTTCTGTCTGTTTCCTTTTTTGTCTTTTTTTATCTGTCATTGGATATTCAAGCTGCACAGCAGGCATTGTCTTTGTTTACAAGCTGTTGTGGTAACTCTTTGATTAACTAGACCCTGGGGAGTTAATAGCTATTACAGTAAATAGGACAGTTAGTGCCATCCCTGTTGGGGAGCTGGGAAAAGACAACTGATCTAATACACACTGTCTAACCTCACAGCAGAAACCCGTGAACTCTTCCTTGAATTTCAGGGCCCTTTTAGAATTTTTAAGCATTAACTATCATTTTTGTTTATCTATATGTTACAGCAACAGCTGGAGGAGGAGGCTGCAAAGCCCCACGAGCCAGAGCGACCCATCTCACCACCACCCAGTGAGGCCAAGCACCGCAGTCTGGTGCAGATCATCTATGATGAGAACAGGGTCAGTAGAATGCACACACATGGACACAGTATGTGCCACTTCTTATACCCAAAAGACATGGTATATGAGTTTGGTTTCACGTTATTTACATTTAGACTATATTTATTAGCACAAGTAAAGAATGTCAAAGGAGAGTATGAGTTTCCCCCATGTTTTAGTGTTTTTGGGCTGATGCAAGATAACCAACTAAAATAAGCCACGCTGTTACGTCCTCCAAATTTTCTTTGGTGTGCCTGGAATGCTAATCTTGTTCTAATGACAGAGATAAGAGAGCTGCACATTGTTGGAGATAATGGCTGTAAGCTAAGCTAAATTGCACAGCAGGTGCAACTTTGAAGAAACCACAGTGATTTTACCACAAGAACGTACCAATAGTGTGTAGTACTTAGTTTATTATTATTTTTTCATTAATAAAGTTGATAGACACCGAAATGAAAGTGTGTATTGCTCACATTTTGGTTGGACTGCTGATCAAAAATACTAAGGCTCTGAAGAGACAGATGTCTCTTAGTGAAGAATTATTTGTGATAATACATTGTTTGATTAAGTTCTTCGGAAAAACTTAATTCTGCAGCAAAGACGGTGTTACAGTATTCATTTCATAGGTGAACCTTATAATTTTACTGTCAGGAAAGGCAGAACTCTCACCTAACAGACTAAATCCCTACAAGTCAACATAGCAGGCTTGATGAATCACATGTGTACACAAGCAATAACCTGCTCACATTAGGTGGTGACACAAATGCACACTGACACATATCTGTCTTCTAGGCATCTCTTTATCCCAGTTATTAATTCTTTCAAGAAAGAAAAATGAAGCAAAATGAAAAAAGCATAGATCTATTGGAAATGGATAAATTAGTCATACTTTAAAAAAGTATCCTTAGTCAAGGCAATAACCATATGCAGCTGAAGTCTATAATGGAGTGATTTTCTGTGCTCTCAGTCCCTCTAGTGGTTAGAGGCACAAGCATCCTTTTTTATTGATTTTGGCATTTAATGCAGGAAAGTCATCTTTGACTGTATCATGGCACACACACACACACACACACACACACACACACACACACACACACACCTTCTTTAGGATGCTTGAAAAAAATGTCACAGTAAAAGGAAAAAAGCTTTTAAATGTTTTAAATATTTCTCTGACACATTCAAGGGACTAAAAATGAAGAATTTGGTTTAGATTGTTTAAGGGTTTAAAGCATTAAACTATTTAAAAAGACTACATCATCAGCCGTTCAAGGACATTTAACTCTATCTTTGCTCTGTTTTGAGGTGGCTATAACAGGCATGTCACTGTAATTCCACACATTCCTTCATTGTCAGTCAGTGTATGGAAGCTCCAACAGTACATTGGACTTGTTTATCATGACCCTCAGCTATAGCTATATTTAATGTCCTTTTCTTTGGCTGAAGGCAGTTTGTCAGTCCAGTAAACAAAAGTCGGCCAACAGTTCTTGGTATTCTATGTCCTGGATATGAATGCCTAGCATAAATTTTTTTGCACCATTTGTTTGCCTTCAGTTTCTTTTTTTTTAAGAGGCTGGCTTTTTGCAGAACTAACACTGAAAATTCCATTAAAAGCCTTTTTAAGGGAACAGTACAGGGGTTTTCTCTCATAACTCTTACTGTCATATTTACAGCCAAACCACAGCATTTCTATGAAACAGCAGGACACTGCTTAAGAGTAATCTAAAAGGCTGGAAGTGTAAGAATGACTCAATGTAGCCTTACTTCTGTAACACTTCCCACTTCCCCCTGACTGACTGGATGTACTTTGGCACACTGCCAGCCCCTCCAACACACACTCTCTCTTTCTCTCGTTACTCACTATTGTTTTTATTTCAATTACTAATTCCTAATTGATTACCACTACATTTGATTACCACAACATTTATTCCGTTTGAACCTGCCTTTTTAAGCATTTGAAATCTGTACGTTGTCTTTGTTTTAAGTGACTACATGCAGCTCAGGGCAAACTCTACTCCAGCCCAGAGCTGATTGTTCTCTTGAAGGTGTACGAGTGTTTTAATGCAGACTCTTTGCTTTCCAATTAGTTCTCTGTTTCACCATTTTGAACAGGAATGAAGAACATGCCCAAATTTGAGCCGGCTTACTGGGCTTCTGCTAGAAATCAGAAATTAATCAAGCATAGCATTGGACTATTAAAACTAAATTTTCTGTTCAGGAATGCACGTAGCTAACTGCAATTTGAATTCTTAATCAAGAACTAATAATGTGCTTCATTATTTTTTCAGTTTTTTTTGTAAAACAGTAAATTTGAAAATTCATTCATTCAGCTACCCAACGTTCTCATGGCCCACTAAGAGGCTTTGTCATGTGTGTGTTTGTACAGTATATTAGGGTTGAGTTACTGGACAGATATATTGACTGTTGGTAGTCAAATTGATTGCTTTTTGTTTTTTCTGGGAGTTTTTTTTTCTGTTTTGCTAATTTGGTTATCTGCGTCCTTAATTTTTTTTTAAAGATTTATTTTTTTAGCCTTTTTATAAACGTTGATTGGACAAGACAGTAGGGAGAGTGGACAGGTACGTGGGAAGAGAGTGAGGGGAATGACATGCAGTGATCTGGGACAGACTTAAACCAGGCTCCTGTGGGAGTTGCTCTAGCTTCAATATATGAGTTGCTAGCTTAACAAAGTGTACTATATTGGTGCCTCCTTCTTTTAAAATTAAGTTTGGTAAATAACTAGCTTGTGAAGCAAATTTACTGAGTCACCTTAATTTTAGTTGTGTTGAACTACCGTGGAGAATTGTATACAGACACTCATGGAGATTGTCATTAAGTATCACTAATGAATGTGGAGTTTTGAAGCCCTGGCATTGTACAGTTGATGTTAGGTACTGTGTCCACCAATGTGGAAGTCTCTGTGTGTGCCTAACAGATTTCTGAGCCTGTCCTGGACTCCTTGTTAGTAAAAGCTAGACGTGTTCCTATTTAGTCACTGTGCCACTACAAGTTACAGGTTATGCACAATAATCATCTCATAGCAAACACTATCCCCAGGTGTTTACTCGTTTAGAGGCTGCAAGGTGTCCTACATATTTCATGTCCATCAGCTTGCAACTTGTGTTGTTAAAACTAAAATAATCACTTGTAGGAGTGTTGAATAATTCTGAATGTGTATTTTGACACATCGACCAACCCTGTGGTGCATGTCGACATATGTTAGTCTATGTGTTTAAGCACCTCGCTATAATTACTTCAGCCTCTGCATGCCTTTTTGAGTTGGCATCTTTTGTGTTGTCATCTGTTCCTTTTGGGCTCCGTGTTACCAGCTTTCTCGGACAGCTTGTAGCCACATTTCTGCTGACAGCCCTTTCTCAACCCTTGGGGAAGATTCAGCTCGGCTTCACTCATCTCATATTCAAAACATAGACACAAATGGAAGAAAAAGCAAATGTGAAAAAAAGACCCTGTGTTACACTGCTTTATCAAAATTCTGTTGCACTATTCTAAATACTGTAACTATTCTGTATTAAGATTGTCCTGTAGCCGTAATTTTTTTTGCTTCTTTTTGCTTTCCCATTTTTCTGATAAGAGTTTCACAGGTCTGTGACTGTAGTCATAAAAGAAACCACATTTTTGTAGGTTTAGTTTGTTTGCAACCTGCTGGAGAAAACAATTTGTTTGCTGTACAACTGTAGCTAAGCTCAGACCTTATTATTGCACTGCCAGGGTAGCAGTCCAGTATGCTACCACAGGGGGTCGTGATTGAAATAATGAAGCCAGCCTCTGCTTGGGTCTTGTGATGAGCGTGTGTGTGCATGTATGCGGTGGAGATGGATCAAGAGAGCAGTTATTAAAAGCATCAGTCCTCTCCTGTGAAATAAACACAATACTCTGCGCAGGTTCCTCACATCACCCCCTCTCTTTATTTCTAGATGTGTCATTTTTAGTGTTTTATCTGAATGTGTATTTCAAGAGGTTTGAGGTCAGAAGTCATGTAGTCTTGTTCTCAAATTTGCTTACAGTATCACAGCCAGGAAATGAAGATAAATCCTTGAGTCTCCCTACTCCCTGAAGATGAAAGGCTGCTTTTAATAATTGCTGCTCATTAACTGCTCCTATAGTGAGCAAGCTCTCTGAGGCAACACTCTGCAGCCTGTTACACCTACTCAGTGGTGAGGAAGCAACAGGAATGAGGAAAAATTCTAATCAGATTGAAGGAAGAATAACAACACATTATTGTATTTGTATTTGAATGATGTGTATAATGTATATGTGTAAAGTGTTATCACTTCCTCTTGCATTTAGGTTATAAGGAAATACATGGTAGTTTTAATGATAGGAATCATGTCATTTAGCTTCCCTCTCAGGTGACCTAGTTGTAAGCCTGTGTTGACTGAAGCTGAGCTGTGTGCATGAGTTTCTCTAGGGTCTCACTTTCAAGTCTGTGAGAATGAGTCTTGTATATACTTAGGAAAAGGTCCCAAAACACTTCCTTTGTTACCTCTACAGTGAAGACTTATGGTGAGTGGTGAAGAGTGTAGGCTTCACCACCCACCCACTTCTCCCACATGCTTCTCTCCATCCACCCCTCTGTGCCTGTACTTCCATCCTGTTTGTAAGTGTCTCAGTCCAGCCGGTCTCATTGGTCACTGAACCGAGATGGGAAACAACAGAGCATGTGGTGTGCCACCAAGGAGGGTCTGTTTGATGGGGCGCACAAAGTGGAATGAGGAAACGAGTAAAGCGAACATTGACAGGAGAAATCTGGACCACTGCTTGTGACGGTTGTCTGGTGAAGGAAGCTAAATATAAATGTTTGGAGGAGCAGAGCAGCAGCGAGGTCATTCAGAGATAGGTGTTTTTACTGCCCAGCTTCATGCCCCAACACCTCTCCTTTCTTGTTTTATGGTCCCTGCCAGGAATTGGGGTGAGAGCTTTCTCTGTCTTTCATCAGATGTCTCTTATTAGATAAGCACCAAAGCCCTATAGCCCCCACCCCTCCTTGTTTTTTTTCACTCTTTCTCTCCCACTCACTTTTTATTCCACTCCCACTTGCTTTCCTGCCCGCCTGCTCTTCCTCTCTTACCTCTTTGCTCAGGGGTGGTGAGTAATCTTTTATTTTTTTATATTTTTTTATCTGAGAGAGAGTGAGAGAGAGGAATTGGAGCTGAGGCAAGGAGCTGTGGCCCAGCTTCAGTTAAAAGCTCTAATAATAGTGCATCCATCTCTGCATCCAGCCATGCATCCAGCCACCCATCCATCTGGCAAGCAGTGGTGTAGCCTTAGTGATCAAGTTAGCATGTTCACCGCGTTGCCGTGGTGATGGCAGAGGTGCAGGCGGCCGGCTAATGTTCTGCTTGTGTTTATCTTCACTCACCAGAAAAAGGCAGAAGAAGCTCACAGGATACTGGAGGGACTGGGACCCAGGGTAGAACTGGTGAGCAGACACTTTATTTTATTTCACTATTCAGTTTTGTGTTTTCTTTTTTTTACACTCCTCTGTTTTTGCAAGGTCACATCACAGGGAAAAAGGAGGAGTGAGTCTTGATCATATTATGCCCGTAGTTCTTAGGTTAGAAATAATTATGTAAACACATTTAATTGATTTTTCCAGTATTGTTCCATTGGGCACTATTGTTATATTTAACATATGAAATATTTTTATATTTATTATGTTGTTTGTTCCATCATTCACTTTGAAAATTCTACTCTAATATAAACATTTCCAGACTGCTTTGTTTGCAGTAATATTTTTCACATCTTTTTGTCAGAAGAATTGCTGTTATGTCCATCTTCCTAGCCATTCATCTCTCACACACAAAATAGCACACAGAGTATGACTACTTGGTTCTTCTTAATGAATTATCGCTTAAGCGAGATCCTACACAAAACTCTATCCTCGAGGTCATTGCTTTCATGTTTGAATCCTTTTGATTGTATTGGATCATGTGAATGGACTTCTGTCAGTCAGCTTTATGTCACTCCTGTTAATTCATGACCACAGATTTCTTTGGGGTAAGGTCAGAATCACATTCAACACATGTTGGAAGAAAATGTGTCACATGGCCTTGATATATTTGCTATTGAAAATAGGCTGCAATTGGAAAAAATGGTCCATTGTTCATCTGCTTTTTTCTTCTCCAATCTAGCCTCTGTACAACCAGCCTTCTGATACCAAGCAGTACCATGAGAACATCAAAATGTGAGTCTTTTACGACCTAAATTAGTGTTTGTATATGTATGTATAACTTCTTCCTACTGAAGATGTTAACCATTGAGATGTGAGTTCCACTGGGACTGGATGATACTTAAATGATATCTCTTCAGACATCTGAGATTACACCTGTTTTTATATATATATTATTACAAACTGGTATATTTTAAAATATACACCGATGAGCTAAACAACGTAAACAAACACTGACAGATGAAGTTAATAGCAATGATGATTTTGTTACAATGGCACCTGTCAGGTGATGGAGTGAATAAAGCAGTAAGTGAGCACTTAGTTTTTAAAGCTGCTGTGTTGGAAGGAAAAGAAGGTAAGCGTAAGAATCTGAGTTACTTTGGTAAGGGCCAAAATTAAGATGCCTACCTACCAAAAGTGATCTTGAAAACTGATGAACTGGCGACGAGGTCAAAGTGTGTTCATGTGCATGAGGAGTGAAGGGTGGCCTGGGTTTGTACCCTGCAGCGATAGAAGAAGGGAGCTTGTTCTAATGAATTATGATTTGTTTTACATCATGTGGATAGCCGGGTGCACTTGTCTTTTGCCTAGTGAAGAGGTGGAGCTATTGGAAGAGCAGCAAGCTGGTGGAAGTGATGTTCCTCTGGGGAAACTGTGGATGTTACTTTGACACTTGATCTGCTGCATAAACATTAGGTACTTTCAGACTGAAGAGATAAGAACTGGGGACATCCCTGTTTAAGAAAGAACCTTTAAGTGTATTGTTGCTCTTGACACAAACAGAAGATGATCGATGCAGCGCTGGCACAGACACATTAAAAAAGTCACTTGTAAATGTTAGCAGAGGCATTATTTAAGGACTTTGACATTCGCCGTTGTAAATGACAGCTCTAAAAAGTTAACGTAACACAGAAAAATGGACTGACAGTAAAATCTATCGGAAAAACAAAGGTAAATTGGACTTGCCAAAGAAATATAATATAACATTGCGTAGCATTTCCTCTCAGCTTGCAACCTTTGGCATCCACACACAGTGACATAAAATAGAGAGAAAATTATGAAGCTGAATCAGGATTACAAGAAAGTAAAAGGCCAGAGAAATCATGATGGAGGAATCTAAATTGGTATGGTTTATTGGTTGCTATCTTTGGCCTCAAACTAGCATATACTGGTAATAAAGGCACAAAGGATTCATTTGTCAGGCCTTTGAAGACTATTTGTCAGCGACATGGGGAGCTGCAGCCTAGACTTACTGACTTCCTTTATACCTAATATATTGAGAAAACAGTTGTTAAATGCCACACAAAATAGGTTCTTCAAACTGCGTATTCTGAATTCATACATCTCCTTTCAGCTTTAGTATAAAACTTTTATACACAAACACGCAGCACATCATAGTGTCCTTCATCTTGTTATTATTGTTTGCCATGCAAGTTTCTAACTGGTTATTAGATCACTGTGGGGTTCCAATTGGTGACGCAAATGCAAACAGAAAAGAAGCCCTCAGAGGTGCCATGTTCTTGGGCGGAGCACCCCATCAAGAAGCCCTCAGAACTGTTTCATCTCAAAGCGCCAAATGTTGTTCGTGACTGGTTTGAAGGCAGAGTTCTATCCATGGAGACCATGGAGATCTCTACTCATAGGACTTAAAGGTTCTGCTGTTAACTTCTTGTTGCTGAATACTACAGGGCATCTTCAGAGGACTTATGGAGTCTTTGCCTTGGCAGGTCAGAACTGTTTTGACTGCACAAAGGGGGGGTATGCAAAATTCAGCAGCTAGTTTTAATGCTGTGGCTGATTGGTATATAATCAGATTACACTAGAAACCAGCTTTTTGAAGATAATTATAAAACATATCAAAGGTTAACAGCAACAGCAGCACCTACTATTGTCTACATAATATGAATGAGATGTACATGGTCAGTACAGTTTCTGCTATACTCTGTTATTGTGTCCTTGTTTTTTAAATCATAAAAAGAAGCAGAAATGGAAACTTAGTGACTTTAGTAGTTATTAATCCCTGTAGCGGTTTTATAGTGCCTCAGTGAGAGAAACTAGCCACTTTTCACCCTCTTCATATTTTAGCTCTCCCTTCCCTCTTGGCAGACTGTAGAGACTAGCATTTCAGAGGGGGATGTGAAATTGTAATTATGTAAACTAAGTAATGAAAATCACTGGAATAAATGTGTGTAACAATGGATACAAAAGAAAGCTAAAAGAAAAATGCAAATGCCTGCTGGAAAAGTAAAGAAGAGCAGAGAGTAGACAAAACTGTGTGGCACTGGCTTATCTATCAATACAGCTTACGTCCATCTGTAATATTTAAAGGACTATAATTCACCAAGGCACATCAAAAGACTCTAGGAGGGTGTAATGGCTTGTCTGTACCATTGGCACTGTAGTTTGGGCACAGTGGCATACCACAAGATGTGTCTGACCTCTTAGCTGCACATTGCTGTCTTCACCCCTTTTGATCCCTCCGTCGTTTGATCAGTATTATTGCCTCAAAGCAATTAACTGAAAACTGTCCTCTCTCCCTTCGTGTTTACGTTATTAAATACCAGTGTGTTGCTTTGAGCCAGCACAATTGACTTCTTTGTTTTGTAACCAGTTTGATAACCTTGGCATTCATCCCTGCTGGGATAAATGACTGGTGGTATCTCTGTGGAGCTCAGTCTCATCGCAGTTCATCACCTCAGTGTATCATCACCTAGTAAATGATGTATTTACCAATATCCTTCAAATTTGTCTTCACAGTAAACTGCATATGCAAAGTGTGAAGTTTTAAAAGGTTTTTAATTCACAGCATGGTGGCACCGCTGGAAAACATCTGTCACAAGTGTACATATAATGAATCTTTAAGCCATCATGTTTTAGAGATATAATGCCAAATTGCTGTGTTCTCAGATATCTCAGAAATGGCACCAGTTTAGAGTAGGACAAAGGAAACCTTTTGTAGGGGTTCAGGACTGCTAATCTTTCCCTTTGCCATCTGGTGTCTAGAGGACAATGCCATCTCTGTCCTTAAAGACCTTAATCTATCAGTCCTGGTTTCGCCATAGCAAGTTATTTCTCACCCATTGTGGGCTACAGTTAGTGGACATCTACACTATCCAGCTGGAATTGGTGTTATTTATCTTTCGTGCTGCAATGGCATGGCTCAAAATGTGTCTCTGTGTATGCATGGGAGTGTTATGTAGGTTGGGGGTTGATGCTATGTAAATTTCCCTTGATTTTGTTACTTCATTTGGGAAAATAAACAGATCATAGTGTGCATTTATATCTGTATTCACTGAATGTTATCATGCTATATTTACATTTTCACAAGATTCATTCACCCCCAGTTTTCCGTCCTTGCCCATGACCTAGAGGACCCTGCGGCTCAGCTGAAGTGACTAATGTAGAATAAGATTACATTAATCAGTGGGGAACGTGACCTTACAAGTGACAGATTAAGTGTCAGGAATAAAACTCTGTCTTGCAGCAAAGAAAGAGACAAACTGAGTGGCTGCCTAAGGAGATTACTGGCCCTGACCTTTATTTGAAGCTCTGTGGCTGGCTGTTCCCAGCACAGACAAGTCTTATAAGTTTGGCTCACCTCGCTGTCCTTCCCACCCAGAAGCAAGTTTGAGTTTATCGAGTGGTGGCATATAAGGACATGCATTGTTTGTGTTTATATGAGCATCTGTGTTTATGTATTGGGTAAAGACGTGCTGCAAAAAATAGTAGAAAGTGTACCTGAGGATCTGGAGGACATCATAGACTTGGATCCATTATGTGATAAATGTGATGAAAAGCCAAAGCACTGTCTGATACTGTGTGTGTGTGTTTTTCCTTTTTTTCTTTTCCATATTTTCTCACCTTTCTTTATATCCTTCTGCCCCTCTGTTTTCTCCATGCCTTTATTTTCTTCTACCCTCTTAGAAACCAGGCGATGAGGAAAAAGCTCATCTTATACTTCAAAAGAAGAAATCATGCTCGTAAGCAGTGGGTAAGTAGAGAACTCCACATTTTTGAGTCTCTGCTGGGACTTAGCCCATGACGGATGACTAGTGTGAAACTGGGCCAGCTGCTCCTTGAAGTACGTGGCCATTTTAGGCATACCAAAGAAGAAAAGAGCTCTGGGTATGATCTGTTGTCAGTACTGGCACTGTGCTCTGGTGAAGCAATTGCTTTGAAAAACAACAAAAAAATCTCTTGTACTGTCATCTGAAAGTATTATTTTGAATTTGCTGTCAGCCAATAACTATAATGAACATTGTACAGGGTTACTCCATGCTCTTGCCTGCCAGTGACTGAGTAAAACTGAGCTAAAGAGCATGACTATAAATAAAGCTGAGATCAATGGGGTGAACTCTGATGCTAGAGACAGACAGCCATGGTGAAATCAACTGGCTTGACAGGAAATCATTATTTTACTATGACATTTGCATGTATCAAGAGTAGGAAGTATGATGAGCAAATAACATATTTAGAACTGTGTCACACAATATTATGTACTCTAAGTTTATGTTAGGCCAGAAATAAATGGTTCAGATGTTGCACCTTTTCAAAGTCAAGATGCCCACTCTTTTCTTATGTTGTATCCAAGTAAAGAGGAAGCTCCTTGTGGGTAAAGTGTGGGGAGACATTTCCTTGTAGTTTATGAGCCTGGTGAGGGTCGTGTCTCGACCAGGGTTAATGGTCTGCTTTATAGCCTGCCTGTGAGCAAGCTGGGACAACAGTAGACTGCTGTCTGCCAGAGTTGGTAGTCAAGGTTAGACTCCCATAGAATACCAACACGTCACTTTGCCCCCGCTGAGCATGCAGGGGTGCATGGTAGGATATATCCAAGAGATTGAGAGCTACACTGCTGAATGTAATTATTGATAAACAGCAATGGCGCAAGAAATCACCTGTAAGTTCTTCAGCATTGCATTTCTCTGAATGTAATGACCCACTGGTTAGAGTAAGAGTAAGAGAGTAGAGTATGCAAGAGTAAAAGTGATAATGTGATAATTTAAATAGATATGTACTAAACTGAGATTGTTCTGTTTCTATGATTGTTCAGGAGCAGAAGTTTTGCCAGCGCTATGACCAGCTAATGGAAGCCTGGGAGAAGAAGGTGGAACGCATTGAAAACAACCCACGGCGCAGAGCCAAGGAGAGCAAGGTGCGGGAGTACTACGAGAAACAGTTCCCAGAGATCCGCAAGCAAAGAGAGCTGCAGGAGCGAATGCAGAGGTGGGATAATTTGTTTTCTCCCTTTTCACAACAGACACTGTTAATTTCTGTAACAGACTCAATCACTTATTACTGCTGCTCTTGTAAAGAGTTATTGTAGATTTGTTTCATCGTGCGATGTAGGTGCTTACTGACAGTAATGTGTGGGAAGATTTGAGTAAAGGGTCTTCTGTGATTTTCTTTTTTGTAGCCGTGTTGGGCAGCGAGGGGGTGGGTTGACCTCATCTGCAGCTCGCAGTGAACATGAAGTCTCTGAAATCATTGATGGAATATCAGAACATGAGGTAAGCTCTTCTGTTAAAGAAGATTTGCCCCTCTACTTGCTCTTTGACAGCACCTAGGGGGTCTATTTGCATGGTCCGTCTTGGATTTTAAATTGATTTGGTGCAAAGTGTCTGTAGTAAATATGTTGTGTTCAAAAAATGCTGTAACTAAATACTATTGCCTGCAGTATTGGAAGGATAACTTTGGCTGTTTGTTGTTTCTTTACTTGCTGCAATATTTCAAACTGATTTACTTGCAATTTCCCCCCTGGGATTAATAAAGTATTCTGATTCTAATTCTGACTGATTCACTAAATTCTTTTAATGTGAAGCAGTGGGAAATACAGTATTTGTTTTGCATTAGCATTCATGTAATACAGTGTGTTTTTTCCCTGGGAATGTCTTCATGGACACGCAGCATTGTGTTACCTCATGTAGCGATGGTGACTTACTAGACATGACAACATTTTTGAGGTTGCAGCTTTAATTAATATGCTGTTCATGATACTATTTTTGGAATGCATCCACAGTTTTTTTGTTTGTGCTTTACTTTTACACAGTACTGCGCAGAGTACAAACAGCTGTAAAAAGGAAAAACCTAAAATACAGACAGTATTCAGGCCCATCACTTACTGCCTTTTAGTGGTGATAACAGCCTTGCACACAGCAACATGTTTTATGTCAGACATATGGCACTAAGGATTGGCACATCGTGCAGCAGTTATACTGATGGTCTGGAATATTATATCACTGGAATATTAATAGTAGGTAAGCTATCAGGACTCACCAAAGCGAAATAGCCCTTTAAGGCCACCAAAACCCAGAAGCTAGCACAGCTGCTTTCAGTTGGAATGTCCCCAAAACTTTGATAGTTTCTGGCAATCTTTAATGCCTGTCTCACTTTTAGTCTTCCCTTGTTTCTTTTTCCTTCATGTACTGTATAATGTGCACAGTCAACCCATAGCTTAAGCTTTTGGTGCAGCAGTAGTCTTTGCCCAGGCACTCTAACACTGTGTAATTGTTCTGTGACAAATCTAAACCATTTGGCAGGGAATGGTAAACTTAAGCATGGACCTCAAAATCGCGACCAAGTAACTCGCTGCAGATTTGCAGGTTTTGGAAAGTTTCATTTTTATGAAGACTTTTTTTGCACGATGGGGTTATTTAAATAAAATTGGGCTGACATACCAAAATAGACATACTAGACATGGTTCTGGTAGGCAATTACAAAAAAGAAAAGCTAATAATTTCAACATTTGAAGGCCAATTGAAACTAAATTTAAATTGGCACTGGTATGTCTCATCCCAAGAAATTCTCCTTCAAAATATCTCAGTGCCTTTTTCTTACCACTCATCCTCTCCTTAGTCATCATCTAATCAAGATTTTTTTTCTGTTGGGATGTAATTTAAAGAGTGACAAGTAATAAGTCTGTTAAGGGGAGCTGACATTGGATGCACATTATACCTGACTGCTGAGTCATCAGAGCACACGAAAATTCTTACCATACTAGTTTTAAGATTGTGCATGCCTGCATAAGCACTATGCTGTCAGATCGTTTCTCTTTGGAGACCAGCTGACTCACTCCAGGATGTTGATTTTCTTTCTTGTGTGAATCTGTGGCACGTGTGGACACCAGAACACGGAGAAGCAAATGCGACAGCTGGCAGTCATCCCTCCTATGTTGTTTGATGCTGAGCAGCAACGCATCAAGTTCATCAACATGAATGGATTGATGGATGACCCCATGAAGGTGTACAAGGACCGGCAGGTTATGAATATGTGGAGCGAACAAGAAAAGGATACTTTCAGAGAGAAGTAAGCAAAACATTCACGATACACATCTAATATAAATGAATCTCCTTTTCTTCTTATTTCCTATCAGCTAGCTTGGGTTTGATTTGTCAATAATAAACCTAAGAAACAGAAGCAGTTTGACATTAGGCACTCAATGTATTAACTATATGACTATAAATTTTCCTTTTTATCATTTACATTTCTGCCTAATAACTTTCAGTTCAGTGCTCATTTTCTTGCTTGAGATTTTCTTTTTAAGTAACACAAAGTATGTCATTTAATCCCTGTGAAATGTGTGTGACCGAGAGAGGGTCAGTGAGTTGTTGGTAAGGAAGTGAATCTTCCCCTTTCGTGAGAATTGAGAGGAGGCGGATCAAGCTGCCAAATCGAACCCATACAGTAAAATTGGTGACTTTAAAGGTCGGCCACATATAGAGAGCTGCTTCTTCTAACGACGCTGATCCTAGAGAAATACTAAGACTAGGTAATTGGAATTATTTATTTATTTGTTTAAGATTATGTAATGGATTTAAGATTTAAAACAGCCTTGTTTTTTTGAGGCAAGCTGACTGAGTCATAAATTGGAATTTCTTTTTCTGTGTGCACACTAACGTCACCCCACCCCAGTCATTCTTTTTGCGTTATTTTGTGATCTTCCAGGAATTGTCAATAATTTTGAGTCGTTTTATTAGCTTTGTTCTGCTTCCACAGGTTTATACAGCACCCTAAAAACTTTGGTCTGATTGCATCTTTTCTGGAGAGAAAGGTATAGTTTCTTTTTTCACTGTTGTTTTTGACTGATCCTGTTTTCTCAGGGCTCGAAAAATGACATTTCTTTCATGTTGCAGACGGTGGCAGAGTGTGTGCTGTTTTACTACCTGACCAAAAAGAATGAAAACTATAAGAACATTGTGCGCCGGAACTACAGAAGAAGAGGAAGAAGCCAGGTATTTTCAACTTTTGAGCTTACACTTTTGACGGATGCTCTACATTGTGATTTAATCACATGTTTTTTTTAAGATAGCATTGTTTCTATGTCAAGCACCGGGTACATTCTGTATAGATGCAGCATGCTAAAATTTTCAGTCCTCTGAAAGCTACTTAAAATGGACATTTTTCATAGTAAACACAATCACAATCCCTCTACCTTAAACCATTTCATGTGGAAGTGTGAAATTATTTCAGCTCGTGATGAACTCACACTTATATATTTGCAGATCAGGTACAGATTAACTGTTAAACAGCCTGGTGGTGGCACTAATGAAATGGAACATTATATTACTGGTGACCTTTCCTGTGTTTGAGCATAGTGTCTTATCTTTTTGAAAGAAACTGCTTGTTACCAGGCGATTTGCTCCATATCTCAAATTGCACTTACCACTTATAGTTCAGTCAGGCTAGGAGGTACCTGCAGAGGAGGAACAGAAAGTGCATTGCTATACATCAGGATGACTGCAAATGCTAACAGATTATTTTTGGAGGGAGGAGGAATGATAAGAACAGGAAATGACTTAATAAAAAATATCTTTCCAACTTTGCTTGGTCTAATTTTTTTTCAGAGTCCCGTACTGGTGTGCTGAGTTCATTAATAATTTCAAAGAGAGGGAGAGGACATTAGTGTTGCTGTGCAAATGAAAAAAAAAAAGTATTAGCCTCTCTGCGTGAAAGGTCCATTTTAAATCTGCTCTTTTCCTTTCCTTCTTACTTGCTAATTGTCGATTGCTTTCCATGAGCCACATGTAATTAATGTGTGTGGTTTTTTAAAGTCCTACATACATTGAGATCCAGAAGTTTTTGGACAATACACATTTTGTAATTTTGCCTCCGTACACCACCACAGTGGATTTAAACATGCAGTCAAAATGTGATTGAAGTACAGACTTTCAGCTTTAATTCAATAGGTTTGACAAAAGCATTGTCTTAACTGTTTAGGAATTACAGCCATTTTTATACCTAGTCTTCTGAGGCTGTCTTGTCCTTCTGAGGCTCAAAAGTAAATGGACAATTGACTGACAAGCAGGCTCATGGCCAGCTGAGGCCTTCCTCAATGAGATACAAACTCTGGAGTTGATTCAAAGTGTTGAACTTGTTAAATTTGGACCAAAGACATTTTCAATACAAGGTGAAAGATCTCATAATTAGGCTTAAAAAACAGATCAGAGAAATAACAAAAACTGTAGAAGTATCCATATCAATAATCTGGTTCATTCTTAAAAAAAGTAATGTACTGGCCAGCTCGATAACATTAGAAGGCCTGGAAGAACATTGAAGATAACTAAAGTGAATGATCACAGAATTCTTTTCTTGGTTAAGGACAACACCTTAACTGTATCTATTCAAGTCGAAAACACCCTTGAGGAGGTGGGTATATTGGTGTCAAAGTCTACAATCAAGACAAGCCAAATTGAATCTAAATACAGAGGGTTTACAGCAAGGTGCAAATGAAATGTTATGGCTATAACTTCTGTTCCCTGAAGGAGAAGAATGAGCTACAACACATATTGTATGGGATGTCATGCCCCTGTGTGTCCTGGCTGAAGAAACCTCTAGTCACGCCTTTAAGGTAGATGACCTGTGATGACTTATGTGAGGCCCTGCCTGCACATGTATACCTCTGTCACCGCTGTCACCTCAGTTCGATCACCAGTCTCCACCAACCCAGCTGTGTGACAGGGCAACTAGGTGTTCTTGTTCCTCTCCTTCAGAGAACAGAAGTTATAGACATAATGTTTTGTTCCCTTTCAGTCCATTCACTTGGTACAACACATATTGTGTGAGACCTATATACAGACCCTGCAGAACAGCCACTGAACCAAAGTCAGACCACCAGCACCCAAGTGCATGACAGACCCAGTAGAAAGGACAGAAGGAGTCCCCGAAGCGGCTGTCCCATCTAGGCAATAAAACCGAATAAGTGTGCAGTGGGAACCAACTAGCTGCAGCATAAATATTGCTCACAAAAGCCCTCAGTTTAGACAGAGGCTCTTCTATTGCATTGACCCCTAGCTGGATTAGCAAAGCAGACAAACAGCTGGTCACATAAACGCACACTCTGAGTGTGGTCAATATAGGTGCATTGCAGACGTACCAGACACAGAGAATGCAGCCTCCTCCTCATTTGGGCATAATACGACCTTGAAGCCTTCCGAAGAGAACTGTGCGCAAGAAGGATGCACATACAAGACAAAGCACGAAGGTCACCCACTCACTTTGAAAAAACCAGAGCGAGAAACAATATAGTCTTTTATGAAAGAAATGTCATATCTGTGGACTCAATGGGTTCAAGTGGTGGGTCACAAAGGGACTCCACAACCATAGTGAAATCCCATGATGGAACAGCGAACTTAACTGCAGGCCTCAACTGGTGGACCTTTCACAAACACGCTTGACAAGGGGGTGTTTGCCTGGTGACATTCCATCAAAGCCAATACGACAGGCAGATATTACTGCCAACTAAATCTTAATTGTAGAAAAGGAAAGATCCTTATCCTTATCCAGCTGTTCCTGCAGGAAGTTCAAAACATCCAGAATGGAGCACTGGAACAGGAATACACACCCATTCTGGCACTACCTCTCAAATGCCCACCATTTATAGGCATACAGGCCTCTAGGGGATGAAGCCCACTCTGGATTGTTGTCACTGCACTTGGGGGCAGACCCTTAGCAATTAAGTTTGACCTCTAAACAGATTGGCATACAGCTGGCACAGTTCGGGGCGTGGGTGAATCACCTCTCCGCCCACTTAAGGGAGGACGTCTCTGAAGGCAGGAAGCTGCCAGGGCCTCTTTGCCAACAGACTGATTATCTCGGCAGGCCATGACCTTGCTGGCCACTAAGGAGCCACCAGAATCAGAGACAGGCTTTGCTGATGCACTCTTTCCAGAATTAGTGGTATCATCTTGACTGGAGGAAATGCATCCAGTAGTGTGTCAGGCCATGTGTGTGCCAGTGTATCCATCTCCAGAGGTGCATTGTGGTCTGGATGGAGAAGAAATGAGTGCAATAGGTGTTTTCCCTAAAAGCAAAGAGATCTACTTCAGCCCTGCAAAACCTATCCCATATCTGGGTCCACCACTATTGGGTGTGACTTCCATTCCCTCACCAGGGGTCCTCCCTGAATAGAAAGTCTGGTCCTAGGTTCAGGTGGCCGGGTACAGGAGTGGCTCTCACAGACAGAAAATTAACAGTGCACCATATAAACAATGAGTGAGACAACTTTAACAAGGATAGGGAGCGTGTCCCTCCCTGCCTGTTTATGTAAGAAATCACTGTTGCACTGTCTATTCTGACCAGGACATGGTGGCCCATCAGAACTGGACAAAAATGTTTCAGAGCTGGAAAAGTGGCTAGCAGTTCCAAATGGTTGATGTGCAGCTTGTGCTGCATTGCGGTCTAGTCCCCTCTCTCAGCTGTGCTGTCGCATTGATAAAGCTTAAGTCAGGGCTTAGTTATGCTGTAATAGGTTTAGGCTGCTGGGGGGCTTCTTATGATGTGCTGGGCATTTCTTCACCACCCACCTCTTTTCACTCCCCAATCATTTATTTGCTACTGCTGCATGCCATTAAATGTTGTCTTCTCTCTCCCATAGTCTCTCTTTGCTCTCCTTTCTCTCCTCTCTCTCCCCTCACCCCCAACCGGTCGAGGCAGATGGCTTCCCCTCCCTGAGCCTGGTTCTGCTGGAGGTCTCTTCCTGTTAAAAGGGAGTTTTTCCATCCCACAGTCACCGAGTGCGCATAGGGTCTCATCTGATTGCTGGAGTTTTCTCTCTAATACTGTAGGGTCTTTACCTTGCAGTGTAAAGTGCCTTGAGGCAACTTTTGTTGTAAATTGGCGCTATATATAGTAAATAAAATTAAATTGAAATAAATTGAATTGACGCATTTGGTAAAGGTGCGAGAAGGGAGAGACAGACCAGCCAGGTAGTGCTTCTGTATGGTTTCAAATCGAATTCAGCTAATCCATCAACACAATCCATGTGGTCAGCCTAGCTAATTGTGGGGAAATTGACAGAAAGGTAAAAGCAACCCAAAAATTTCTCAAGGCACAGAAATGGAATATTCTTCAATGGCCAAGTCAGTCACCTGATTTCAACCCAAAAAAGCAGTTTTTCAGTTACTGAAGATAAAACTGAAGGCAGAGAGACCCACAGAGCATCTCTAGTGAGGAAATGCAGCATTTGGTGATGTCCATGAGTTCTAGACTTGCAGTCATTGAGTGCAAAGGATTTTTATCCAAGTATAAAAAACAATCCTTATCCTTTAAAATTATTAATAGTATATAATAGTAATAATTGTTACTTTTGAGCCTTTGAAAATGGGGACTGTATATAACAGCAACTGTATTCCTAAATGGTTAAGGCAGTATGCCATGTCCAAAGATTTGTGGCTATAACTATATGCAGTAAAGAGATCAACAATTTTTTTTTTTTTTTTTTTTTTTTTATACCCTTAT